>LUCH01003133.1:0-25759 GCA_013368495.1 Paragonimus heterotremus | reverse complement strand
TTTGTCTTTCTAATCTTGTCTATTCAATATGGCTATGGCGTTCCCTGTGTCTGTGGGTAGGATGACAATTTGGTCGTTTTTCTCAAGTGTCATCAGCGCTTTATTTTTATTAGTTGTTAAGGTGTTTGTTGGTTTTCGATTGGCCAGGTGTTGACACATCTTTGTCCTGCTGTATTTGCTCATCTAGACCACTGCGTTTCAGTTCATATATATATATATATATATATATATATATATATATATCACATTCCATTGTGATTTGTCTACTTTCATTACGAACAGGTTTGGGCTGCAGAAAACCTGGACTTTCTGGGTTGTCAGCGTTCGATGCACAACAGACTTGTGAATCCACCACCGACCGATTTGGACTGGTCACAATGGCGACAAATCGGTGGGGAGGCCGTGATCGCGCGACCTGTATTATGGGATGCGAATGCGGTCAAAGTTCCTGGGAAAAGCACTGAAAAATTAAAACCGTTAGTGAGGAAACGTCCGTGTGAGGAGGAACATTCGAGTGGCTCTGATGATGAAAAGCTAGTAGAGATTGAAACCAGTGACATTGCGCAACAAGCCCAGCGAGACAGAGAAGCTGTACACGCCGGAGAGACTAAAGTCTGCTTACTACATCAAAGTATGTACCTGGCTGACTTAGTTCCTTCCGGTTACATCTATCAGGCTGCATTGACCTGCTATGCCCGAGCGGCCAACACTACAGAAGCACTTGTTATGGATCGAATTCGGCAGAATCGTCGTTTTTCTACAGCTCCTGAGACCGCTCGTCTCCAGTACGAAGAGACCTCAGGTTTGTATTACGATCCGGAAACAGCACTATACTACGATTCAGCTCGTGGCTACTTCTACGATAGCACAACTCAAACGTATTACTACTGGTCGCAGTCCGAACACCGTTACATCCCAGCGAACGCGCTTATACAAGCCGAGATGGTTGCTGCGCATGCAGCGCAACTCGCTGCAGCTCAAGCCGCTGCTCGTCGCACAGCTGCGGAGCGCGAAGCGGCTAGGCAAGCTGCTCTCCATGTGGCAGCGCAGCTAGCTGAAATTCGCGCCGGAAAGGATGACTACGCAGCTTACGCCTATGCGACTTGCGTTATTCCACAACAGGAGGCAAGCTATTTGAATACGGCCAGTGTGGACGGTTCTCAAAATGCGTTACACTCGGTGTACCGGAATACTTCTGCCGCGGCCAATAACATCGCGGCTTCGATGCGAACGTGGGACGATCGACCAATGGAATCTTTGGTTCCTTATGCAGATGACATGCCGGCGACAGAACAGTTATCGCGCAACTCTAGGACACCTCCACCACCGGGATTATGAGCTGATCTGACTGGCTGCAGAAGAAAGTCGGACCGCCAGGATACTATCGAGCTTTCCGACAGACAATGGTCGTACTCATCCGATCGGAAAGATTGTGTAAATATTTGCTTGGACTACCAACGTTACATTCTGTACAGTTGAAGTTGTCAATTTTTATTCTAAAACAATATTGTATTTTTCTTTTTCGTTACGTTCCCCTCCATCATTTTACGGTTGCGTAAGTGCTTCTACAGAAGGCAACAACTAGTCGTTCTATATCAACATCACAGTCATAAATGCCGTACGTGCTTTTGAGTGTTTTCTAAGTTTGCGCAGCCGCTGCCAAGGATGTCGTTGACAGTTATTCAAACGTTTCACGTTGTGCCTAGTAACGTCTGTTCAGTTCATTTGATTGAGGAGCGTATCATTTTGGCACTGAAATCTTATTAAAGTTTAGGATTGTGTTAGTACTGTACTGGGAACCAACTCAGAACTGTATAACAAACGCACAAGGAATGAGTATGCAGAAACAGAAATAAGATGTTTGACGATAACAAAAAGACCTTTTCGCCCCTGTTTGTTTGGACGCCTTGTAATTATTTTTATAGACCTATAAGATGTGTGTTTAAGAGAAGCTAAAGAAAGTAACACGTTGAACAAGATTCCTGTCACCGGGTTTCGCTATGAACCCAGGGACACTCGATATCTTTTTGGACCCCAGCTGAGCGGAGCCAACAGAGGTGAAAGTTAGTGCCACTATTTTCCCCGGAATGCTGTCATGCTGTTTCTTTCAATTACTCACAGAATGTATTTGGCAAGCATTTGTACCACTTGTTTGAGTCAATTTAACTGATGGAATAAAAACTCTACTAACTGGAGGTTATCAGTTCCTAACACGTCATCACGGTTCATCAAGGCTTATGAGATTCAAGGGGTTTATATATTAAGGAGGCGGGCTGAGAGAGCTTATGTAAATCTGAATCTGTGTTGCCTGGTATAAAAAGGAAGCCGGAAGATTGTTTCAGTTTTAGAGAGTCAGCGATAGAAAGATTACGATAGATACAATCGGAGGATAGCAAATTGAATAGAAACCGAACCATTGTCTGTCATGCAGATAGCAGCTGGCTAGCATCACCGGTGAGAGATTCAGATCACCTTTGTTTTAATGTGATGACTTTGGTGGTCAAGTCAACTGAAATACTCGTTTTTCCGTCCCGAATGAATTAAACCACCTATGACGCAATTAACAGTTTCTGTTAGATTATTCCAGACTGGGCACACCCGGACGCTAAAAGACTTCTTCGCACGTCAGTGGACTCATTTGATGTGGCTTTAACGAGTTACTTCTGAAATGGTTATTTTTGTTAAGCACAAGAATTCTCTTTAAGTAATCTGCGGTTGATGATGAATGTTATATACCGGAAGCAAATCTTTCACATGTAAGTATCGCATTGAACACTACCCAAATTTTCGAAACCCATCGAGGTAGAGTACAAAACCTAGTATCGCAACCCGTTTTGTAGCTGTAAGTTGTATCTCTTCAATAGGAGTAATGTTCTTCACGAAATATAAGAACAACAAGCCTGGCTATTCAGAAGTGTGCGAGCTAGTGAATTGAACATAATAATGAAACTTGGATGAATCAAGAGGTTAGTAACACAATGATGTTGGGGAAAATGATATATTTATTTCCAAAATTTCCCTTAAGACGGGTAACTTTCGTCAAGGCAATTTTTCAATCAAATGTCTACAAGGGTAAGACATGTTAGTAGAGAACTAACTAAGTCACGTGATTGGTTGTTTCTCAGCTCATCATCAAGTCTAGGTGCTGTCCTCTGTGTGTGTGCATGTGTTTATGAGGCCGTCCGTGGCACTGATAAAGATAGTCTGCCAGATATGACCCCTGCCGCCCCCACTGGTTTTACTCTGTTTCGCGCTGTGATGTTTATTCAGGTGTATGATTGAGCCTATCTAAACGAAGGGGAGGTTGGTGCCAACACTGCGGTCAACACAAGGTGTGTGTTGATCGCGAGGGATTCAGCATGCGTCTGTTCGATGTAAAACGTGGAATCTTGTTTTAGGATCCGGACGCTGCCATAACTGATTTTATGACCTTCAGCTGTCGCATGTAATTGTATGACCGAGCCACGTTCCGATTGTTTTGATAAGCGTAATGATGAAACCTTTCCAACAGCGCTGATACGCCATGGTGGTAGTGTTGCTCACGTGATTTTCAGGAAGAAATATCCTGCGAACGTTGCCGACGCAGAGCGACCAAATATCGCAACCACAGGACGGTTGCACGTGCACATTCTTGCTGTAAACCCTGTTCTCCAGCGAGAGGCATGTCATGCCGGCGTTCGGAGTGCTCCAGGTTGGTAACCGGGTTTTGATGATAAATAAACGGGTCTCTTCTGAAACATCATCACCAGTTGTGATGTTACTATCAAATTAGACAAAGTTCTAGACTGCTACTATCCGAAGTGAATACATACCAAGCCCCAGTCAGTCTTGAAGAGGCGCTTACACCTGGAGGGTGAACACACACAATGTCGCGATACATCAGTCACCAAGCGTTCTGGTACTTCTTTGGCTGACTACCGGTTGCCCACAAGCAGGACGCCATGGTTGGAATTACATCTATCATTCTGTCTCCTGAGTGATGCGTCATGCAGCCTCAGTAAGACTATCCAGATTAGACTCGCAATGTGTGGGTGTCAGGGAACTTTCTCACGTGGTTGCAGGACCGACCTTCGCCGGTACCCTTATCTGAATTATATAAGCTTAGCAATGTCCAGTCCGTAGATGACTTGTTATGCTGTGTAAAAGTTAAAAACTGATTTGCAGCAGAAAACGGAACTGCTTTTCATAGTCGGATTGGCTTCTAAGCATCAGTGACTTGTCGCCTGGTGATATATCTTGAATATGTTGAAGCATTAAACGAACCACATTTAGATGAGTTCAATGTAACAGTTGAACTGTTTTTTTCCGGATTTATTGTCCAACTAGTCAGATCAACTGGTAGTTTGGACGTTGTTTTCTCCATCCAGCTGGATCGGAAAAGCGTAGTGTTTTCAGTTCGTTGACGCTAGATAATCATAACCACTATTCGGCTATTCAATCATTTTAACAGTTGACTTTATTTGCTACCCGATCACGCTTGAGTAGTACATTGTGTCGCATGTTTGACTATCGAGTCCAGAAAAACAAAAGAACAATAATCTGAGCGGCACTACGCAGTCTCAATTTGTCGGAAAGACAGTCCCCTTTTCACAGAACAACACTACGATTGCTATTGGGCAACAAGCGTTCTTATGTATTAATTGGTCAGTTTATTGCAATGTTCTACGACCTTGTCTCGAGTAACCCAGTTATTTAAATCTGACAAGCATTCAAACATCGTGTTTTCGTCTCCATTTCTTACAAACGAATCCGGTGCAGCAGATAATCGTCGTTCTTGATTAATTAGTGCCGATCGACAATAATTTCGTCTGCAGCAGCCTGTGCGTGATCTCTGATTGGCCGAATCTTCCCTAATCAGGAAATGGCTCCAGTCCAATCTCCTTAAGTTATCTGTCTTTTGATAAACCTACCCACTTCTCGTTCTTGATGGCTCCTCATGGCTTGATTCGATTTCGCGTTTGTAAGTAGTCAGCAGATGTCCAGTGATAGTTGCTTTTACCTGCAACAGTCAGCTGTTCTGCTTCGTGTTACATAATACTTCTTCAGGGATGTTCAAGCAATCCCAAAGCGGCCGCATCGAGTGTTGATATTTTTAGTCTGCCAGCGTGCTTTTAGTTGCCTAGAAACTCTTAACACAATCTGTAAATACTTGACGGGACAGTAGGGGGATTTTGTGTTTGCTATTAGAAGGTCGGACAACATCCCTATCAATTCCAGAAGACGGGATACCAATGGTGGTTCGCCCGTTAATCGGGACAAGGCTTGGTGTTCACTTCCTCCCGTTTCCGACAGTCGATCGTTTAGAATGAGGACAAATCGATTCGAGTGGTGTCGCGTTGCTCTGTACTCTGCACCATTCACCTGAAAGGTGATCCAGAAGGTCACTTATTAAACGTCGATAAACCTAAACGGTTGCGAAATCAGCCCGGACAAACAATCATCCAACAAATCGACAAGCCTGGCAACGACTGCGGTGCAACCACCAATCACGTTCCGGAAGATGCACACAATGACCGGGAGTAGAAACAACCAAATTTTTAGACAGCCATCTGAAACTTTGATTTCCTATAAATACCCTGGAAGTAGTGATACAACCGAACTACGCACTAAGCCGAGGCAGAGTTTCTTCGCGTGAAATGTGAAACAATGTCAAATGAGGTAACGTCCAACGCCCGTGTTGCATTACCAGACGCAAAACAGTTATTCTACCTCGACTAATATAACCGTTAATAGTCAAAATTTGGATGAACAAGCTATTGAGCTCTGCGATTTCAATTTGCAGAGAAGTCCTAGTCGGGCGATCATCGATTGGGGTTAACAAGGCAGTTACTGTCTCCTCTCGAGGCGATCGGACAATATAAACATTGCCCACGAGCGTTCACATATGATAATTCAGTCGTGCCTAATGTGAGGTCAATGGCGCAGTGGTCAACACGGTTGCCTCATGAAAGTGTGGCTGGAGTTCTAGTCCCGGTCGTGATAAGAGTGTGAACTACTGACGAGCTCTAATGAGAGCGAAACTCGAGTCTAGTGCTTCTTTTTGAAAGGAGCCGACTGGAAATTCTATGGGAATGCGACAGCTGCGATCAATTGTGAGTGATACTCAGTTTCTATGACGTAAATTCTTCAAGCTACTGAAAAATAGTGTTTGGCGAGACTCAGTTGACATGTTACCTGTCTCGAATCTCCGCTTGAATTGAACTCACTACCCGTGCTGCATATTACTTTCAAGAAATGAACTTCGCTATAAAGACCATTTTCGATGAACGGGAGGAAGTAAGATTCTTTCAAAACCGCTAGTTGCTTTCAAGCAATTTGACACAATAATTCAGACTTAAATCTCGAGCTTTTACGGTCCAACACTTCCTATAGACACAATTCTACACTACCCTCATCTTACTGCGTTACTGGGGCATCACTGTTTTTGTCAGCAACATACACTGTCTTGTCAGGCTCCTTAAAACATTTTAGTCGGATAAGCCAGACGAATGGTGATAAAACTGTCTGAAAACCGTTTGGTGGTCTCACAATAACCCTCGACGTGTCATTTCCGGACCAAATTACTCAATGAAAACACTCAGAATGGTGACGGAAATTTCACAACAGATATTTACGTTGCCCAACCGTATTCTGTTAACATGACACATGAAATTCAGGACCCTATACAGAGTTTAAAGGAGACCTAACTGCGAGAAAAATCTGTACCTTTGCTGGATTCGAACCAGCGACAGAAATATCGCGCTCAGATGCGATAAGTGATCTTCCAACGAAGCTACGAAGCCACGCCGAAAACCCAGAAGTGTCACATTGGGACCTAGCTACCTGCCCTATCTACTGTCTCATGCGGAATATAGCAAATGACCCAGCAACTACTTACTGCAAAACAATAAACTAAGTTCGCATATAATGGTCAGCTTTAGTTCATTCAGTTTCCTTGGTCTATCATGACGGACTGTGCTTGAAATAGTCTCAGAGGGAAGAGTTCGACGGCGTAAAATTCAGTGATCCTGGTTGCCATTCGTTCATCTCTTCTCCAATGATCCGTGTCTCACACACGACCGTGACCGGAATGCTGCGCACTATAATTCATTATAATTAATTCTGTTGGAACCAAACAGAATCGCGAATTCGGAACTGATATACAAGAACCACATGCAGTCGCAATAAAAATAAACAGAAAAGGCCAAGATAAAACCGAAACTCGGTGGCTAAGAACGTCCGCCATGTTTTTGGTATTGGACCTGTAGACTAATCGATGAACACAACTTCTGACGGCCTCGCAACCAAACGTCACTTCAGGAACTGACTTCTCTTCGTCAGACTGAAGTGAAACATTGTCTTCTCTCATTGCATCAATATGGCAGAATCACTGGAACTCATAAATGCAAGAAACCGGATATCATTGATACTCACTGCAAGTCCTGTGAACTGAATCAAATTATGATGTGGATGCGAATCATACGTCAAACAGATTTCGCATGACCTTGTCAACCTACCTCTGGTTTGCTCGTTTGGAACGTTCCAAAAGGCCTGTTCGAACTGCAGTCGGTGACATAAACAGCGATCAAACAGCGCACAGTCAAATGTTGCCTATTGATTGTGCCCTCATCTCATCCATTTAAGAGAGCTCGTTGGTTGCCGTTCGATCAGAGGCATTTTACTTCTTTCACTCTCAGTTGCTGTTACCGGAAATAGTGGGACTTCATATATCCTGTAAACTGGTTTTACATGTCACTTCGTTCAGTTTGATAAAAGTTATTTTGATCGAAGCCTCACTGAGCGCATGCTAAGATGCTTGGCGTTCGTTACTAACACACACACATTGGCCGAAATCGTAATAGTGTTATCGATCATCCGTTCTACGATCCCAGTGCATTATCGGACGCTCCCGTCATAAAGGTGTACATCAGCATTCGATGGACACCGCCGACCGATCCACTGCGTATGACAGTTGATTGATGTCGTCTGCTCTCCCGGAGTGCGATAAGCTCAAGAGAATCGCCCGGATGTCTAGTAAACTTTCAGGACCAAACGCTTGTCATGAATACACGGATATCCCCACTAATTGGATCCATGATAGACTATCAGGACCATTACACGTGTTATGTCAAAACTGTAGGTCACCAGTTGGATAAAATGTGGCCGATAGAACAAACGTCCCAGGAAACCGAAAACTCCACCGTTGGTTCTGCACATGCCAACGGCCGGCTTACACTAAGGAAAAGTGTATTTTTGCTATTGAAAAAGAACACCCTAGTAGTGAATTTGAATGAAGGCAGAAAAGCATTAATTAGACCGAAGCCTTGCATAGGATAAGGCTGAGCGCGAATGTCCAAAATGGAACGCAAGTTAAGAAACCAAAGTATTGAGTGTTTACAGTTGTCAACCTAGCCGTGTACGTGGCATTTGTAAGTAAGCAGATTCAACAATCTACCACTTTCGCAAAAATTGAGTATCACCGATAAATGATCGCAGCTGTCGCATTCCCATAGAATTTCCAGTCGGCCCCTTTCAAAAGAAGCACTAGACTCGAGTTTCGCTCTCATTAGAGCTCGTCAGTAGTTCACACTCTTATCACGACCGGGACTAGAACTCCAGCCACACTTTCATGAGGCAACCGTGTTGACCACTGCGTTATTGACCTCACATTCGGCACGACTGAATTATCATATGTGAACGCTCGTGGGCAATGTTTTGATTGTCCGACCGCCTCGAGAGGAGACAGTAACTGCCTTGTTAACTCCAATCGATGGTCGATCGACTAAGACCTCCTTCCAAGTTTAAATCGCAGAAAACAATAGCTTATTGAGCAACATTTTGATTACGGATGAGTAGTAGAGGATTGTTGTTTTTCATGTATATTGAAAATCACCTACCAATGTATATGAAAAACCAAAACCCCCCACTATTCACTAATCTACCACCTCGAAATCGGACAAACAAACCGCCTGTGAATATCGCTCGCAATTTGTACCATAGAAATTCTTACTGTAACAGCCCATTGATGTCAAACTACAAACGGTCTGCTTAACGAAGATCAAACAAGACGAAAGCAGATTACGGCTTTTCATTTAATGAACATAATAAAATAACAATTTTATAATAAATTAATTTGCAGTTGAGAAGAAATGCGAGAGTCGTAAAATGAGACGGCTGTCATGGTGACGACGGCATTGACGAAAACTTCATTACTGAAAACGGATTTGTGTATGACGCTTATATATGTTCATATATTTCACTCACCACGTCCACCGACTCCATTATCCTTAGGTGATCAAGATGGCTCTTCCTACAGTTCTACTTCATAGCTTGGAAAATGCCTGCATCTGGTGAGACATTTGGAGGGAAAAAGGCTAGTTTAAAATCTCTGATACACATTCGGACAAGTAAACTAATAGCATTAGTACCAATAATAGTTGTGGGTATTGGAACGGTCAGTTGGCAGTAGACCTCGATGTAGTAGATAATTTTGTCCGTTTCAGCGTAGTAGGTCGTAGGATTGCAGCCCTGGATACGTCCATCGTCCAAGTCCCTGATGGGATTTCAAATTTCCGTGCGTTCCGCTTGAAGTGCAGCCTCGTCCATGTCCCAAGGTGTTGAACCATTAATCCGAAGTATCTAAAGCGTACAATGCTCATTAATGGATAATCTCGTTGACAAAACTATCGCGGGTTCACCATCCAAAATGAATGGGTGAGAGAATGTAAAATAATATACGCGGCAGACGTCAACATGGTCAGCAAACAACACCGACTCATGCGGCCTCTGACTACGTCCGTTTTTTGCGATTTTGAATCGTCGGTGCTGGTGAGGTCGTCATTGTGGCAGGCCCTGCGCTAATGTCACACAAGGCTGTTGCTGGTTATGGAACAATTCTCACATTACGCACATCGTATATTTCGACAAACGCCGGGTTTTTTTTGTCGACAGGTAGAGACAGTCTTGTCATACTGTCTAATTACTTATAAACGGTGTCGGCAAAGGTCGTCAGAGAGCAACGGCGAGGATGAAAACATGGAAACAAGTTGACAAACGGGTGTCAACGTTGCCTGTTCTTCTTGTGTGGGCAGTCGGAGTCGACGAATGTGTTGAGTTCACTGCGCACCGCAGTCAGTGAAGTTGATGGGTCCCGTTGCACCCGTAAACTAATTGAATTGGAGTGTTATGTGGATCGGCTTTCAGTGTGTTTCGAATACCAGTGTTGTTACTAGTGGATAGAGAATTTTTGAGCTGCTGATGAGAATGTTCAACCAGTCCGTTAGCTACCGGGTTGTAAGTTGTGACATATATTCGCCTACAGACTAGCACGTGGAAAAGTGATATGAAAGTTAATTCAAAATGTTAGCCGCGGCTAGTGGTCAACACAGCAAAACAACCAAAATGGGCGACGTAACGTTCCAAAATGGCTTGTGCGATTGTTTATGATGGGCAATTTGGAATCGGTATGGCTTCTGATCAACTTGTAAATCGGTCAATGTGTGTTAAGACACCAATTAGGGAGTGACAAGAGTCTGACTACGTCAGCTTGCACATAGCACCAATGTACATCAGGGGCGACAAAAATATCTAGTGGGGAATGCATGTGCCATTGAATTTTGCGCAATTGACAGCATGTGCATGCTTTGGACTAGGTGTGGATGTCGCGATTGACGTTGCTTCAGACAAAGCGCTCGGTGACCATTGTGACTGTGGGTGACACGTGCAACGTTTCGAAAACTTGGCGAGGAAAAGCCAACGAAATAACTTGGCAAGGTACACTTTGCTAAATGTCACAAATAATCACTCTTTCGACTGAATGCATAACGGCGCGCTGAAGTTTGAGAGGTTCTGACCGGCGGAGTTGTTCTATCTTTGGCCATTGGGTTGTGCGGTGGTGATCAGTGCGAGAATGACCGAGCTTAGTTGTGTGCCTTGTGGAAGTGGCATGCGACAGAGTATCGGTATCTAGTTCTTCTGCTCAGTCTTATTTTATTAATCTTCAAACTTCTTAGCAGTGTTTTCTTCTAGGATATTCTACGTCACTGTTGAGGTGAGCGGCGGCCCGAGCCACAGTACCTTTTGGTCAGGCTCATGGCTGCTATGATGATCGGTGACTGGGTTCTGGATACCTGAAATATGACGGACACTGGTCATGAAGTGGGCGGTATAGTCTAGATATCGGATCTCGCTGGTGGAGTGCTTGTCCTGTTTCCAGCGTGGGAACGTACGTTAGCAACTTATGGTCTATGACGGCGACATAACTTATGCCTTCCGAAACACGCCGGAACTGGTGGATACTGAGATAGATTGCTGAAAGTTCTTTTCCGAAAGAGCTATATCACGACTCGGTTGGTTGTAAACACTTACAGAAAAAGGGCAGCTGGTATCTGTCGTCACCGAGTTACCGCTTTAATGTTGCTCCCAAGGCCACGTCTGATACACACACAGTTAGCACTAAGAAGAGCAGCAAGATGCAATGAAAGCTGTGCCACATTGTTGATGGCTGTTTCGGACTCAACGAAGACACTTTCGGCAGCTGCAAACAAACATGAGCATAACTCTGAGCAACTCAGTGAATTGTCGAAGCAGGTGAGCACAATTAGGAACGACATGCCGATAAAAACAGACTAAACCGTATAGACTATGTGGAGTTCCACCATTGCCTGCAATTTGTCAAGCATAGGTCCGATCCCGCTAGCGCGCACTAAGGTTAGGCAGAACACCCAGAAACCAGCAGTTAGCAACTTCATGACCCAAAAAACGGGCTTATACTGGACGCAAATGTGCACAATGTTATTCTTATGACGATTTGGAGAACACGATATTGTCCAAATGCAGGTAATCAAAATCCAAAGCTGTTGGCATCCACTGAGTTTATACTAACAAATCAGAATCGACCACTTCTTTGCGCACAAAAGGTGCAGAGAGCCAGTATCATTGTCGTGGGATTGACGCTGATTTTGCTAGTGTATATCACGTTTAATTGTTCTTGTTGCTATGCCTTTTTTATACATAGTTATTTGTTGTATACGACCGATGAGAACAAACGGAATAATAACACCGCACAATGTTTGTCTTTATTACGTGTTGATGAACTGAAGCAAGGAAACTCAGTTTCAGATTTCTTAAACGAAAATTGCTGCTGGCTCCTGACACAGTTATGAAAATACATCCCCAATGTTAAAACTAACTCAGAGACTCTAGCTGACGGCTTTGAATCTAACCTTAAGTTTTATAATATTCTGCGGATCCGTCGGGCATTCATGTGACGTGAATTCAACAGCGTTACGCAAAGGTGGATTAACTGTCCAATCTGGAACCCCTAACTGTGCAAGTGGTCGACATATACATTCACACACATTGTAGATTATCACATATTATGTAATACTTCACACATTCAATCTATCGATCACGATTATATCATATATATTATATATATATATATATATATATATATATATATACTGGCCAGTTTTTAAGGATACAGTTGAGGTTATGACTCAAAATCTCCCACTTGACACTTGGTGTCGTACGATCATAATGCAAACACGAAACGTCACGAAGTCATCAAGACATAGATGTCATCCACATAAGAACGGAAGACACGTATCATGCTTATGTGTTCTTGACGGTGTTGGTCGAAGACAAGTTTTATGGAAGACCCCTCCGAAAACAAGCACCAGACTCAAGGTTCACTCTTGTCAGAACTCGTCCTTGTTGCGAACAGTATTTGAAGTCTGACCACTGAGTCATTGGCCACATAATAGGCATGACTGAAGTATCACATCAAAACGCCAGACTACACTTGCCTGTGGAAAAATGCTAAGGTCGCCCAGACATGCGTATCTTCGCGTGGTACATGTGATCTCACATGCTGACCAAAGACTGTCGGTCCGTTCAAACGTCTGTGGCAGCAAAAATTAAGTGATCGGTGATTTACCTACTGGACTGTTTCGAGCTTAAATAATGCGGAAAGAAACACTGCTGGATGTTTGGTACCATAGAAGGAAAAAAGGTAAAACATCTGAAAATCCGATATAAGAAAAATAAATTAAATTGTACATTGGATCTGCGTTTGAGTTCAGTTGGGAAATTGGAAAACAATGCACTTTCACAGGAGACCGCAACCAGTTCACAGTTAACAGGAGAAACCCACTACATTAATTCAGTTCAACACGCGAAACCCAGATGGTTGGCATCTCGTGAACTATCAGCCGAGGGGTAATAAGGATATGAGACAATCGATTGCTTGGAAAGATTTCGACGGGGATAAACTGACGAGTGACACCTGTTGTCGAATCACCAACTTCAAAATGTTCTGCTTGCACGTAGAAAAAATACCGAGAGTTTTCTGATTTGTCCTTGACTCTACAATAAAGCCACGAAGCAACTAGACCAAAAGGTGGAGATCCCGGCGGAGTATATGTAACCAAACTATCCTGTTCGTCAGGCGTCATTTGTAACAGTCTATCATTCCATACAGACATTAGACGATCATGTTCATCGCATTCGTGTAGGACGAGTCGCAAGGGTTTCATTCGAGCCAGATTCATACCTTTTCGGTACTGGGTCAGGGTTTGATGGGGAGAAAGTAGGTTGAACTCAACACTCCATACGATACTGTTCGGTTCCCCTCCCGTGGAAACTTGCAAATGGCTACGGTTGATCAATGCGCGAGACAGGATAGGTGAAGCAGCCAAACGAAAAGAGATTCCATTTGCAACAGCGACTTTCAGCAACTTGGCTCTGAGTCGAATTTTGGATTTATTTTTGCGAGACAGCTGTGAAATACAATACATCAATAAAGATGAACATGGCCGGGCCACAGTGGTATAAACATTCAACAAACGGATTTTGCCAACTGAGACTAGAACGTCCGCTTATAATTTTCAAGTGCAGATTAGATTTGAACATAAGCAAATCAAACATATTAAACAAAGCAAATATTGCCTAGCGAATGTGCAATACTAATTATAAACCATAAGCAGATGGCTGTAAACAGAGCAGTAGGAAATAAGGATAGCTACAACTGTAACAGTGTAAGTATAACAGTATACTACTGCAGTGATTGCAGATTCGTTCAAAGCTTGTTGTTCTACGACACAGAGGATATTCGACCTGGCACAACTAGATTGCTACAACCGTCGCGTTTCCAAAAAAGAACTGAGAGACAGTTAAGAAGGTTACGACAACGCTTCAACATAAAAGCCAGGCCATTTAATAATTGACGAGTAGTTATCAATTTGAACCTCACCTACAATTAATCGCAGCTTTCGCATTCCCATAGACTTTCCAGTCGGCTCCTTTCGAACTAGAGAAGCACAAGACTCGAGTTTCGTTTTCATTAGAGCTCTTCAGTAGTGCATATCCTTATCACGGCCGGGACTACAATTTCGGCCACGCTTTCATGAAGCAACCGTGTTGACCACCGCGCCACTGACCCTGAATTAGGCTGAAGAAGTTCATATTACGTTGGTATCTCGTATCGGTGGAAAAACATGAGGGTTTTTATGTAACGAAAGACATGTTGTGGTTCTTCTCTACCCCTTTTTGCCAAACCATTCCCAGTTCAACGGTTTCGTCAGAATGACACAACGCAACTAATGTTCGGTTGAATTCGGCCATAACGATTATGAAAGTAATATGAACTTCGTTCGGTGACACCCACACCCCGTGGTTGACAGGTTAGTTCGAAGACGAAGCCTGTCATCATCCAGTATCACTCATCAAATGGTACCCTGGCAACTCGGCCTGATATTTGGTTGACCTCACTTGGAGTTGGCATCTGAACTCAACAAACATCAACCAACTGGGCCCAAAGATCAGTCAGAACAGTGCTGGGCTGGCCGTTGTATACAAAAGAAGACAACCTCCATCGGATTGTTAAGCCAATCCGCCCTATATTTTATTGTACATAGTTGTGGGAGGCGTCACCACTGAGCGTGGGAATATTTTGAGATGTGATCCCGTTGCTACCTTCAAACCGTTGGCCTGTCCTGCTTTCTTCATCAGTCTCAGGTCGCATGAGGTTCGTAACTAACAGTTTCGTGGGCTGATTATCAATTTAAGACATGATAATTGCACAATAGGATTAACTGCAGTCAAATAAATTAACACTTCAGCCCGAAGAATCGAAGTAATCCAACCTCGTTTAGTATTTGAAGAAATCAGGGGCCACTCGTCATGGTTCGGTTCCTTCCTTCACTTTGTTGTCAACTCTGTCTGAGCTGTATGTCTGTTTCAGAGGATAAATCTCTGCTACAGTATGTAACGATTTTACTTCTCTGTCCAATAGTTACGTTTTCTTAGCCATACAAAACGACTTGCCTGAGCTGGCCAACCAGTCCAACACGTTGTCATTAGCACATAACGCATGCAAATACATTATTTCATTTCGCTACTCGAATGAACTAATATAAAATCTCTGTAATTCTTACTTGTATTTCCACATCTT
The DNA here is from genome assembly GCA_013368495.1 of Paragonimus heterotremus. Lineage (NCBI taxonomy): Eukaryota > Metazoa > Platyhelminthes > Trematoda > Plagiorchiida > Troglotrematidae > Paragonimus > Paragonimus heterotremus. The sequence goes on along the minus strand of LUCH01003133.1, from coordinate 10,326 downwards.
AGGTCGCGCCAAGATCGCGGTCACTGAAACACAGTGGTCGCACTTAGTCGCATGTATACACTATCCGTTCACGTGACTAGTACTTTGAGGAAGACTACAAGAATATATTTTTGCATTTACCAACTCATTCGCGGGTTGGTCACGCTGTTTATCACAAGCTCAGTGGAGTTCGTAGATCAATACGGATGAACAGGGACAGCCACCAACTGGTCGTGCTTCCGACTAATTCTGTCTATCAACCGTGCTGTTTTTAAAACCTGCGAAGCACTGTTTTACCGTTTCCCGTCACAAAGACATTTCCAACACGTAAAGTATGCGGATAGCTCGGTTGTTATTAACAGCCCAAACAACAAAGGAAAACCTTACATAATCTAGGCATAATCATAGGCCATCATCGCAGCTGCCATGAGCCTGACCAAAAGGTACTGTGGCTCGGGCCGCAGCTCACCTCAACAGTGACGTGGAACATCCTAGAAGAAAACGCTACTAAGGAGTTTGAAGATTATTAAAAGAAGACTAAGCGGAAGAACTAGAAATGGTATGGATACAGGTACACCATTGATTGCGACACATCGCCATCTCGGATAGCGTCTCTAATCAACGGTTTGAATGATCACGAGGACACCATCCAGGCAAGCGACACCTACCCACTTTGCTCAATGGAGCAGTCAAGGTCTTCATATTTCGTGACCACGTTGTTGCTTGATCACCACGTAGTTTAATCCAAATGTTGGTGGCCTCAGTATATAATGTCGAGTACGGTAAACGATCAGATGGCATACGGAGTACGTGACCCAACCATCGAAAGTTGTGTACCGTGATTAGTTGACCAATTGATCGCCTATCTCGAGCGTTCCGGAATACGCGCTGGCGAACGGCCGCATTGCTCATGCGATCAGTCCACTTAGTGTGGGCTATTTGGCGGAGACAACGATGGTCAAACACAGTAAGCCTGTTTATATCTTCCTCGTGAACAGGCCACGTTTCTGAACCATAGAGGAAAACGGAACGCACACAGGCATTATATACCCTTCGTTTCAGCGACAACCGAACGTTTTTTCGACGCCACAGATGATGCAGTTTTGCAACGGCGACTCGTTGCCTTTGCCATCCTCGCTGATATATCATCAGCAATATTACAGGCTGACGAGATAGTGCTACCCAAATATGTGAAACTGTCCACAGTCTCAAGCGGATTACCTGCAATGAAGAAAGTAGGGGTGGAAATGTCCCAGTCTTGAAGCAGCACTTTGCACTTTGAAGATGCGAAGTGCAACTCATACTTTAATCAGGGCTAACTTCCAAAAAGTAGGAAATGCAAAATCAATTTGTGGTTGCTCTGAATAGAGTATTCTCCGTTCATTGAGAAGATGAGGGTTTACGGTTATGACCCCCTCGTTTCACCATTCATCGCCTGCATACAGCATCGTTTGGCATGACCAACAAGGCTAGTGCAATGGTCCCCGGTGACGTCGCACATAGCAGAGGTGACTACTCTTTCCAGGGCCTCCATTCCTGTTGACTTTGCGCACCCTGAGGATCTCCGTTTATTATTGTCCCGTGGTGCACCTGTAGTTGCCTTTTAACTTCTGTTTTCACCATGCTCCAAACATTCTCAATTGGATTCAACATGGGTGATAGGGTGCCAGTCGTAAAAGTTGTCCTTCACTATATGACTCCTCAGCAAGCACTTTCCAGATCAGTATAACACGGTGCGTTGTCGCATATCAGCACAATGTCTGACACGGATGTGCTGATCTTCATCTGATCTAACAGGGTTCGTAGCCAGCCCTTGCAACCATTGCTGTTGTATGCTTCCCGCCTCGTATAATCTACCATCGAACTTGATGTCATAGCTCCAATCAAATGGAGATTACGACCTCGGCTGTTTGCTACAAAGACGCATGCCCTCGTTTCTTTTAGCGAATGTCCCACTGACCTCGTACAGAACTAACTGAAGCTTGTCCCATCTACCCAGCAAATAGTCTTTGAATTTGCATAACACTCCATCAGTCGATATGCAAACAGTCGCCGTAAATCCAAATTCTCATTTGAGTTCATGCCAACTAGCACTTGGCACAGTTTCTTGACAGTTATGAACCGGCCATCCAGGTATCGACTGATCGTTGTGGTCGATAACTCCTTCTCAAACTCAGCCAATCTTAAAAATTGCAATGTAACCGTTGGGTCTACGGAAATCCATTCAACAACATATCGATCTCAGATTCTGTCAGAATCTTGCTTCTATATCCTTTGCGAGGCTGAGCTTCACAACTGATGCAATCCACATGAAGCCACTTGTAAGCGGTATTGCACTTGACTCCGTTCAGAAGGGCAATCATACACCATTCATCGCCCTTTCCGACTGCTTCGATAATACGTCTGCGTGTTTCGGGACTGATGCGAGTGTAATTGCGTCCGTCAGCCATGTATACAAGAGAACTAATGCCAGTGTTCTCACAAAATGGTCCACTCTCGTATTACAACTGGATGTCTATCACGACCCTAAACCTCACTCCTATCGGATGTGAGATTCACAGACAATTTTAACCACTCATAACCGTTTATTTGCCAAAGAAATCAATATGGTCCGCAATTTGATGAATTGGTAAGGACAGCGTCAGATGATCTGTGCTCCACTGACTGCTAACCCCGTTCTCATTAAGCAAAGCCGTTGAGACCCCTCGAATAACCCGTACCACTTCTTCGAACAAAGTAAACAATGCGAAGTGTTCTAATTAAGATTGGTCGTCCCTTCCGGTTGGTTGGACCAATCGCGTTCTTGCCGTCACTTCCAAGATTCTAACGTGGAAATTCTAATGCACCAAAGCGATCTGCTCTTGCACGTAATGGAAAATCTTGTGCCTAAAATGGAAACAGATATATAAAAAGGTATAGTCCCGACCGTGATGAAGATATGCACTACTGAAGAGTTCTAATGAAAACGAAACTTGAGTCTTGTGCTTCTGCAGTTCGAAAAGGGCCGACTGGAATGTCCATGGGAATATAACAGCTGCGACCAATTGTGGGTGATGTTCAGCTTGAAATTAATCAAATTCCCGACTACTCATTGGTAATACGAAAGTAGTCATCAGAGAAAATGGGAATCCTCCAAATCGGCAGACTGCCGATAAACAGATTAAATTGGATAAAGTCAGCACTTAACCTGAAGAGCTCTCAGTATCGACATTGCACGGTATCCGCTGTTACGTGACATACGATGTCACATATGGGTTAAAAGTTGTTAGGCTGTCCAAACACAGGCAATTGTTCGTGTAAAAAGTAGAGAGAATAAGCTGATTCCCCTCTTGTCAAAGCTGATTACAGTCACTGTATTTCGTAAACGAAGCCTACCCCGTGGACAACAGATTAGCCGAGAAACACCAGTGTCGTTCTGGCCGTGATAATATTAATCAGACCTACAAACTCCGCCAGATGCTTAGACACCGCCATTCATGTAGAGGACGGGCAATTATTGTCCTTTAAAATATCTGATATGCCTTCGATTCGGGCTGTTTATCGAGAAGAGGTGTACCCACCAGGTACTTCAACAATCCGAAAGGAATTTACTGACAGACCTCAGGAAGAGTCAAGGCTTATAAAGGTAGCATCAATCATCAATTGGAGTGTGGCAGAGCTTCCAAACCTCGTCTTTAGTATACAGTCCCAGAGTGCGTCCTGTCAAACTGTGAATACGATGTGGGGGGAATACTCTATGGGTTTCAATTCTTTTATTATCCAGCCGACACTATCTTAATCTGAAGTGGTTCACTGGAAATTCAGGTCTAAAGCAGACTGGAGACTTCAGATGATCAGTTTGGTAGGACCTTTACATCTTATAATTGGAAGGTATTATCGTAAGATTGTCGACATTGGTTGATCGGATCTTTGACGCCGAAGCATGAGAAGTAGTTGATAAGTGTATGTATCTTGAGAATTGCATCAATGCTAGTAGATGCGGCAATATTACAAATTCGTGTGACAGTCCTCATCTACGGCGCTGATATGACCTGCCTTTATGAGACGAGTACATAACGCCTCTGTACGGACAGCCTGGGAAACCTGGCACATTTGCACGGAGGATGTCTCTAGTGCATATCTTCGGAGCGCAGTGGGAACACTGTGTGAGCAGTAATGAAGTTCGCCCGCATGTCTTCCGGACGGACATACAATAACAATCACCTGATATAATGACCTTGTTTCACCGAGTTCGGCGGCCTGGGTAGGCCCAAAAATGCCAACTCACTGTCTGTTACATCGTGTCTTGGTTACGAGTGGTGATTTAGGCTAGAAGCGGCAGTCTGGTGACCAGTTCATTACCCAAGCCTGATGCATGAAAACTCTGGCAACCAAGCTTGTTTTAGCCAGCCGTTTTCGATTTCTGGAGGCGCGTTTTTCATTTTATGTGACCTATCTTACGTTATGTATATATGAACACTTTCTATTAAAAATACTGTCTGACGTGAGATAAAACAGAAGTCAGTGACCTTCACGCAGTGAACTTCTGTAGGCCCGACCTGAATTCGTTTTTCATTTTTCCACGTCCCTCTCTACCGCCTTAGAGAGTCCACAATATTCTCGTTCGCTGTGCTACTTACGCCACTTTACTACCGTCTTAGAGAATCCACAATATTCTCGTTCGCTGTGCTACTTACGCCACTTTACTACCTGGTCGTGGTAAACATGTGGACGGAGACTCAAGACTGACTGGTTGATGGACAAAAGTCATATCTTAGCCAACGGGAGCTCTCACGATGATATCACCAAATGATGCTTCCGTTTATGAACACCGTAAAAATAGACTAGGTGAAATGATATCAATCTGGACAGTCAAAGTTGAATTCAAACACCACTCACTAACAGATGTTCATTAGTAAATTGAAGGGCATTGTTCAAACGACAAGCATTAATGTGACGTCCCGTTCCAGACAGTCTGCTCCAAATGATCATTACAATAACCAACACACTAGTATCGGCTAAGTTCAAGCGATTCCAATAACTAAATAAAAACTCACTTGAGCCAGCTGTTTTTCTCGTAGTACATTCCTGCGATCGATTTCTTCGAGAAGCCGATAGTCTTGTTGAAAATGGATTGGTCCATACTCATGCCGGCGACAATAAACGACAGCGTCTCTCACACCAGAACACTCGAATTTCACTTTATGCTCTAGGCAACAGGACATAGAGCATGTTTTCATATCACAACGTGGACATCTATACTTGTGAGGATTATTTGCACAAACATCACAACTGAGAGCAACTTCCATAGAGGAAATTAGCGACAAACAACTGAAAATGAAGGAAAAAGAACACCTGAACGCATTCGACGCCAGTATAAATCCATGCAGAGCATCCAACATACGTGGACCAACCAGAAAATCTAGAATCATTTGATAATGTATTGTGGTCATTTCGTGTTACGTGAATGGATAAATATATAGAGTGCCAATTAACACTCGCTGAGTTGATTACATACTATAAGGAGAACATATATACGTAACACGAATTGGTTGAATGCAATGATAAGTGTACCATAATGGACGAGAAGATATTGTAAAGGGTAAAGGAAGAAGATGTAGAATGACAGAATAAACATTGTGCCGGAGCACTTAGAGGTTCCCGAAATGGACGCCACTGGCTTCTGTTTTTCTCCATGCTAGCCAGCTTCCCCAACCAAATGTTCTAATTGATTTTAGACCCCAGTCAAGAAGCTGGGAACGCCCTGCTGAAGCGGGCTTTAATGTAACCGAACTCAAAACTCGAACCCAATTTATATGCTGACCACCAGGTTGCAGCTTCCAACCTAAGCTGCTTCTCCCAAACAAGACATATTGTGACAAGTGGTGAGTTGGTATTCGCAAAACGTCACCAAGTGAACGAAGTCGATGAGACAGGACCAATATGTTCAGGGGCTGACAAAGTCTATCCGTTCCAAAGACGCATCGGCGAACTTCGTTGTTGATGACAGGATGTTCCTGTCACACGTCGCTAATTCTCCGGAGACACCGACGGTTGAGAACGGACAATATGGTAACATCCTTCGCTTGGAGTGACCAGGTTTCCCATCCGTACAATGAAGCCACCTTTACAGTGACCGTATATTTGGCTTCTACAAGAGAATCCGTGACTTTACAAACCACACAGATGGCGTAAACTGGCCAACGCTATCCCAGCCTTAGGTATACGATCTGTGGTCTCATCAGACATTCCACCAACGAGTATGCAACCCTCAGGATACGTAAAGTTCTCAACTACTTCCGACGGCTCATCAACAAGGGTAGGAGCAGGTACAGTCCTGCCAATCTTCCAACAGCACCTTGAACTTAGCAGATGCATAGGTTATACCAGATGGACGAACTGAAGCCTCTAGTCTGTCTAAAATGTTCTGGGTATTCTGTGAACAATCACAGATTAAAGCAATGTCGTCTACATCCACTATGTTACGAAACCTGATGCCTGGGAACAAGTTAACGCCAGCATAATGACACTCTGTCATGGCAGACCTTAGGATCACACTTATTGTAAAGTTGAGCAGGGAAGGAGAGAGGCTGGACAGCCCTGTTGCATTTCATTTGAGAGGCTAAAGGCAGGCGAAATACATTGCCATAAGCCATAACTCGGGTCCAAGGTACCGGTAACTTACTTTCAATGTCGACATACTACTCGGGTGCACCCTTTCTCGATAAACAGTTCCAGATTAAGGCTCTGACAACTGAAACAAAGGACCCTCTTATGTATAACAAGACAGCAGTCGTCGGCCTTTTATGTGAATAGCGAAGTGTGAAAACGTGAGCAGTGCAGTGACAGCCAGGGCGAAACCTAACTTATTTCTCACGGACAGGCTGTTCGTGAGTTTCACTTAGTCTACGAAGTACAATGGCTGCAAGCAACTTTAACGTTATAAGAACCATGCTAATTTCTCGATGATTTGCACATGAATTGCGTGAGCTCCTTCTGAAGATGAGGTCGACGTTGACCAAATCCCAGTCAACTGGAACGAACTCAGTTACTTGGAGTTTCCGGAGAAAGTTGTCAAGTCTCTCATCATGGCTGACCGCCCATCTATAAAAAGGACAAGAGGAAGTTGGCCTGAGTCGAGTGTTTTATGGAGTTTCAGGAACGACCGCAATTGAGGCTTCCGTTTCCGAAAAGGGAGAAGCGTCTGCAGACTGACGAACATAGGCAAAACCCAAAAAGGCAGCCAATAACTCAGATGGCCGGTTGAACTGTTGTTGGAAGTGCTTAGCCAAACGTCCTAAACGTCGTTGCAGGTTATGAACAGATTTACCACTGGCTTCACAGACTACCTTGCTCACATCTGGCTTCCTGCTACCTGTTGATCGGATGAAATAGAAAGGCCTTCCAGCAATGACTTGTTCCATCTCGGTAGCGCGCTGTGTCCACCAGGCCTTGTGACCTCTCGTAGTTGCCTTTGGAGTTCCAAGCGAACAGTCTTGCAAACTGAACTGTACCTGCTGCTGGATGGAACATTCCAGCGAGCGTCAAGAAAGTCGAGTGACTACATACACAGCAAGTGGTTGGCAGCTGAACAAACAGTGACCTCAACGAACCATCAAGTAACTGTGAATAATGTATTGTGCTGTGAATGAGTATTTTTTAAAATAATTATCTATATAGCCTTCTCTTGTGATCATGTCGTGATAATAAGGTATGTAAAGTTTGAGCACCTGACTTTTGTCTACCTTGGAGGTAAAGTTGCGTAACCGCATTGTAAATTATCTATCTTGTTAAATTATGTAATGGATCGTTTGCACGATGGATGTAATATGGATGGACTCATACAACATCACGTTTCTCCTGCCACTGGCGACGTCAGTTTAACATCATAAGACAATGTATAACGAGCCAGTGCGTGCATAGTCCCTCAGTATGGTCGTCAAACTTGGTCTGTTCGTGCATATCCTGCTCGAAGACTGTTTATTTTTCATCACCGATATTCTTAAAGTATTGTATGTGGGCGGTGACATCACCGCGAAGAAACAGTACGAATCGCTGGCTTTTTTACGAAAAAGTCAAGCCTAATACATCAGTAAATATTTCGACGTTTTGAGAATGCTAACCTATCACCCACAGCACCATGTGTTTCTCCACGACCTGGATCAAGCTGAAAACCGCAAACAAATGATCCATATATAGCGTGAAGTAGATGGACGATTGCTTTGACACCAAACCTCAGTTATATGGGGAGGGTGTTCGGTTTTCTGGTTGGGACACTAGGGACGACAATGCTGCATAGTTAGAGGCGGTGAAAGGCGAAGTTCAGTGTGAGGCCTTGTGTTCCCTTTGAATTTTCATCCAGTTTTGCTGATGAAACAATAAATATCACGCGAACGTTGTTGTCGTTTAGCCGAGTCGTCTGTGAAGTAATTATGCTTAATGCCGAGAGGTAGCAAGTCGTAATGAAGGTGTCCTGCTAATGGTGCCTTATTTTCACAGTTCGGTTGTTTGCTTGTTTGGTGAATATTTGAATAAAGATGCGACTGGTTTTATTAGTTAGGTCTCCTTTCTTTTCTTTCTTATTTTCCAGCTTGGAGCTTGCTTTTTTCTCCCGGTCGTATGCCAATTAAGCATCACAGCTAACTTCTGATGTATTCCTGTATTTGATGACATACCCCGTTTTAACACTACAGGACGATGGATGCTTTGATGCTGTCTTCAACCGTAGATTAACCTGCAGCAAAATCTGAGGAAAGTCATTCGGACAACAGAGGATATTGAACAAACAGCCAACATATACGATCTCGCACATACTGTCGTTGAATTCGAGCCCGTTAATGAGAGTAACTAGCAAACGATCAGATCATTCTACAGGATAGAAAAATCACTGAAAGTGGTTCCGAAATGCCCATTTTTGGCGCCATCAGCAAAAACGAAAAAGTTAAACCACGTAGAGAAAATGAACAAAAGCAGATTAATAACGGAGACATGAAGTGCCCCGTCAAAGCCTGTCTAGAAGTTAGAGAGCGATCGAGTGACACACTATAGCGCTGACTAAAAATATGACTGCGGCTGTCTTGCACGCACCCTGGTGGAGGTCGCAGCTCGCTCGCTTGAACGCCTTGGAAAGGTCAAGGTACACATCACCGACACAGTCGCGGTGGTTGGTTATCTTGTTCCAGCGGTCAACAACTAACAATAAGTTCGTCGTGTACGTGAACACTGACAAAAACACGTATGATGCAATTCACACATGAAAACCTACGATATTATGAAAAAGCCATAAAGTGACAACTGGGTGACAATCATCAAGATGATGCCGCCAACCACCATTAAAGACAAACGTCACGATTGATAGGTTTTTCAACAGATAAATATTGCCTTTAGCTTTATTATTATTATTACACACACCCAAGATCGTGAAACAATCAAAATGGACAAAAACGAAAAACATAATAACAGCAAGAAAAAGGGTTCCTCGATTATACACTGTTTACCTTTTTGGCAATTCTCATTGAGTTTTCCGGGTAATGTGCGTATAACGACAACTAAAGATGGACAAACACGGCAACACTTGGACCATCGATTTCGGCCGGCAGACATGTCCTTCAAGATTTCCCGTGAGAGGGTAAAGGAACATCCGACTAATGAGCGCCACAGCGAATCTTGACGCCCCTCCCCACTCCTAATCGCGCCTGAAGTCTGTCGGCCACGTAACCATTGGTTACAGATGGTGTGGCTCTTTCCAGGACTGTTGAACATACCAGAATACAGCCATGGACACCGACGCCGAGTTCACTCGTTGTCGTTTCATCTTAACTTTGTTGGGAAGCGTCCCCGCTGACTAAAGCAGCTGCATCTCCTTTGGAATTAACTGACTCTTACTTATGTCACGATGAACTGTTTGGACTCTTATTTTCAACATTTTACTCACTGCCCGCCGTAACCCGCGACAGGTAGTGTGTTACATGGGTGGTAGCTGAGAAACCGATCTGATTTGCGGTGAGGAAACCACATTAGACTGCAGAATAAATGATGCGACCCATTCAAACTACAGCTTCAGTTGCACCATATTTCACAGATTTGGCGGGAGGTACATTAAGCCGCTTGTAATAGGATGGTTCATTGTGTCACAAACACTAGACGTTAAGTCTATGCCTAGAATTTTCAAGCAATAGGCAGAAAATACCGATGGACATTCCATGTAAATAGGTCACAGGTGCTGGAAAGAACCTTAGGGGCTATCTAGTCGTAGGTCAGAAAGCTTGGCCAACCGAAGACCGAGTGTAAGAAGACTTTCATCAGAAAATGGTTGCGGTATAAACGTTGTAGTGGACTGATCAATTAACTAATAAAAATGACCAAAAA
>LUCH01003132.1:42883-83351 GCA_013368495.1 Paragonimus heterotremus | reverse complement strand
CCGTGCACCGATTTCATGAGAACAATTCGGTGCAACCCTAATGCGTTCACATCAATAAGCTTCAATACACGTACTCGTTTATTCGTTCTAAACGATGTGACATATGTTGGCAATCGTATTGCAGAATTAAAGGCGACAGATTCCGGTGAGTGTCATACACACACACCACTCGTCTTCAATTACGACTCGGAGTTTGATAAGTAATGTAACATGTTTTGGATACTCCAGAAATGGATTTTGTCATCCAGTGAACTGCTGCATGCTGGCTACTCCGTGATTTAATGTGGGCTGCCCAACCATGTTTCATTTACAACATTCGTGCGTCAGCTGATGAACCTGTCCCAACGGAACGTGCTAAAGTGCTTATTTTTCAACGTTCATCCTGGATAGCTAGTTACTTCAATCAGTCCTTGTATGCACGTGTTAGATATGTCTATTCTGAAAACAGCTTTGGTTGGATTATTTTCATGGATGTATTTTCGGAAGTCAACGGTTTTCACTTCCTGATTATTCCGGTAGATAATGCAATCACTCTGCAATCGTTGATATAGCCTTACAAATTGCGACACCACCTAGATTCAACAAGCTTATCAGTTTCGACTCAGCTGGGATATTTTCATTTCTGTCCGTGGGGTTGTTGCGTTTGCAAGACTCCAAAACAGGTCATCCGGGATTTCCGGTAGATTTCCAGTTACAGAATGCACGCCGTGTTCGAATGAATCCAAATACGTTTCTTTAAACTAAACGCCAAATGTATCGGTTAGCACGTAATAACTCACGCGTAATACCACATGCCCCATTTTCAAACAGATTTACGAAGCTAATTGGATCGTGAATGCACCTTGCTCCATATAATTCTTGTCCGAACTGCATTTGCTCTAAGTATTGATGACAGAAATATTCGTGTCTGATGCTTGCGTATGTCTGCCGAGCGCCCAATCCACGCTTGTTGCCTTGATGATTTGCGTAGTTGGAAAAATTGTGGAGAAATGAGAATTCAGTCAACTATGGTTTGCTAATCAAATTGCCTTTGTTGTGTTGTTGACATAAATCAGTTGCACAGCTTTGACAGGTCCACATACATGAGTCAAATCATTCCAAGATAATTCGATGGTGGCTTGTTCACAAATTTACTCGCATTATGTACCACTTATTTTGACTGGATGAGAATATACTGTGAACCCCCAAACCACCAAACGATCTCCACTAATTTGCACTGAGAGAAATTTACTTATGCCGGTGGCGTACGATTTGAATTCATTCTGGCGTTTGGAATACGGTGCTGTTATGTTCATGTTGAATCTAGCGTTGTCGTGAATTCCACATGTCAGTTATGGTGGTTACAGAAGGGTGGGGCCTGTATTATCTTGCTCCACGTTCGAACTTACTTCCCACCGTGTTAAGACGCAAGAGTGATCTCACAGTGGGCGTGTGTTTTATCAGAAAACACCGGATATATCAGACAGAGATAGATGCAATAGATTTATTTCAGTGTTGAATGAAACAACAAAATATGAACTGAAGACCTCACAGGCTGTAGTAAGATCGTCCACGGGAATATTCTCCTGTAGGGTTACTAATGAGACAACAGGGTCTCTTATATACCACCAACGTCTCAATAACTGCATCAACTCGCAACTCTTCCCCTTGCTGTTGAGCACACATTTCTCCTGATTTAGACGGAGCTCTTCGGTTTTATATTCTATAGGATTGAAGACTTCATGTATTTGCATAATGTGGAAGAAGTCGCATGTTTTCCGTTGCCGTGATTTAAGACATTTGTTAATTTGGAGTACGAATTCTGTCTTTATTGCACGCAATACGGCGTTTTGACCTTCGTTGGGCTACAGCGTTCATGCAAAACCTGAAGTGTTCACCGAATACTTCGGTTACACTACTAGGATCAAGGGTCAGAGAAGATGTGTTCGACTCTAATGACCTAAGCTGCGTAGTGAACGTGTTCCCGTCGGCGAACTTAATTCGGCAGTAATTTGTGATGGTCGATCTTTGCTGTTTCCAAGTCGGACATGAAATTGATTACGTTGTGATCATCTCATTGAAAATTGTTCCAGGACCGACATATTAACCGATGAGATACCTGTTGTGGAGGTGAGATCTAAAGTAAGGTCTAGTCTAGTAGGTGCTAGAACATGTTTGCGTTATCCATTTCTACGGGCACATTCAGGAAATTTTGTAGGAGATGTAAAAGAGGTCTGAGGATATTTTTCATGTTCAAATCCCCAACAATTGTTTTGAGCTGTAAGGGCATTGTTGCTATATGATTCAGTTCATTGATAAGTTTAGTCATGTCGTTATGGGCGACGTCAAATGACCTGTTGACGCATTCTAACAGTAAGGTGCGGGATACAATTGACACTAGCAGCCACAAGGAGTCGTCAATCATATCGGGACAAGTCTCGTAAATGGGGTTGCAGGATATTGAAGGTGCAGTCAAATTACAAACCCTCCACCACGTCCTGCACCGCCATTCTTATGAAAGATATGATAGCATATGACATGCAGCTGTGTGTCTGAAATCTTAGGTGTGTAACAAGCCTTAGTAACTAGAATAATGTAGAGCTTATGGAAGAGGATGAGCGTATTAAAATGCGTTTGTTATTGATTAGTGAACGTACGTTCAAAAGCATTAAACCCAATGCGCTCTACTCATTCGACACCACTCTTAAACATTTAAGCATGTCTGAGGCTGAAAGGTCTTTGTGACTCGAAGACTCTGATGACGTCCCTTGGCCTGATGTGCTTATACCGAGTTGAATATTAACTGATTTGGTATCATCTGCGCCTGAGTCCATGACAGGAAATATTGTAAAAGTATCGACGGAATATGGTGGGGTGGCGAGACTGAGAGTTGGACTTGGTAGTGGACATTTTATCGGCAAATGTCGCGCCATAAAGCGTATGGTTGGAACAAACTGATCATGTTCACACGCAGGTTGTCAGAAAAGAGGTTGCGGGTTGAGTTCAATTGAGCGTTCATATCATAGTGGATATTCATATTAATAGGGGTGTTGAATGTAGGGCAGGTAGCTTTATAGCGATACTAGGACTCTAGTTGAGTTTTGAGTTAAAAGATGCGTCACTTGGGAGGTTGCCATTGTTAGACAGAGGTTTCTGGTCAGTTACTGGTAATAAATACATTATTCTATTCGCGGAATATGGAGTTGGGTTTTCATGCACGTTCCCCGTCATGCTGCGAACAGTGCAACCTGGAGGGTTGGTTCCTGGATTCCCTTTGGAATTGTTTAGAGGTGAAACACCGATATATCTTTGCTTAATAGACGGACGCAGTCTCACGTTTTTTGTTGTAGTTACCCCGCTGATTGAAATCTAGACTGCCCATTTGGATCGGGGCAAGCAGGTTTATTCACGTTCCCGTTCGTTCGTTAAGTCCATATCCCAGGTCGCCCCTACGTTCGGCACGTTATCTGAGCTGTCCAGATCTACCGTTGGATCATTTATATCAGTGAATTCGTTCTTTTTTTATTCTGGCATTATCATTGTCGGGAGGATCGCTGGTGCACTCAGGTGTGGTGCAACAAAATGAAGCTACAAAATTATTGGGACCTAGTTCGTCCCCTATGGACACCGTCGTATCCTGTTCAGACACGTTCTGGGTCACTCATTTACAGACGGGAAACTCGCCAAATATGAGAGTTCGAAATTCCCCATTCCAGGGGAATTCTGTCCTCCATAATGCTAGTCAGTGTATGCAACGTTTTATAATTTACAAGGCCCAGGCTTTGGGTGAGATGTTTTACTATCGTTTTGCCCTGAAATCTGAATATAGGCGTACAGCAGATCTTCCGTGTTTTCTTACAGTGACGTATACAGCTGTATGATGATGGACCTATCTTAGTGGTTTTCGGAGTACATTTTTAACGTTTTCGAAATACAGCTCATCTGGCACAGCAAGTACGATAGTATTGTTCAAGCAACGCATCTGTGTGGTTATCTATGTTGTCGTCGTGTTGATAAACACGCTTGCATTCTGAATGCCATCCCGATTGGACCTTCTGGAAATTTAAGGATATAAAACAAGACAATATTTGTCCTCAGGAATGAAAATGCACCACACTTTGTCTTCATTTTCACAAGCTCAGCTTCCAGTTTGTTCGTCTTACAAAATAGATCCGCCAATACATTGTCCGCGGGATTAAAACATTTTTAATATCCCAGCCAGTACGACCGTCCTATGAGTGTGCTTTGAGCGTCCCGCGAGTGTCTCATTAGAGTCTTGACTTGTCATTTTCCGGTGGAGCATTCGACTGTCATGGAAACGTCTGCCTAGCGCAGTTTATATAGCGTTTTCCAATTCCACACGTAATTAAACTATTATATCTACGGGAGCTACTCCTTACGTCGTCACCAACATAATAATCCTTCGACTTGACGTGAAATGTTGGAAAGGCTTTTGATGCCAAGAAATTCGTTAGTTATTTTGAAAATGCATATTTGCACAGGAAAATGTGCAACCTAGTCGAATGTTTCTTGTTGTCGGAATCCTTAGGAGTTTTCAATAATGTTTGCTCGTATTTTTTGGCTAGTGAATAGGTTACCTGTTATTCATATACAAGATAGAGTTGCAAGGATAAGTTTGAAATGACATCTTTGTAAACATTCGTTATAGAGCAAAAGTTAAGCACAACAGTCATACCAAGCCCTTTCTATGCCTTCTAGTAATGCTACAGCCATTTGTTAGTTCACATCGGGCAGCCTGAATATGCCCTCCTGAACTTATAAGGAATTAAAATATGAGCCATAATAATATCACTTTTAAGGGTGTGTTCGAAATCCCATATCATCTTGAATAATCGAGATAAAGCGAAAGCGAAACATAACGAGCATACTCTATGCTTTTCGGGCAGAATGCACTACTACCTGTCCAGTCATAAAAAGTAGCTTAATAATGCACTCTTACACAAAAGCGGATACTAATCTCACGTTACCATGATGATCAACATATACGTTGCTTGCATTTAATCGTTAAACATATCCAACTTATCACGATTCCTATTAAAGCCTCCTTTGGTTTTACTGCTGCATCATCAACAATCAAGCTCTTTCGCCCATTCAACACATGAAGTTGCCACGAGATATTCTATAATATCGATGTAAACAAAAGTGGAAAATATGACGAATCTGCCGAATTTGTAGCTACGGCGGCGGTTACAAACTCTTGTTAGATATCGCTAAATGGTTAACTTTATTGTACGCTGTGCATGCGACAAATTAAGTAATCCCTTCAAATGGGACTGTCACAGAGACTTTTGGTGACGGTGGATAGTGCTGTAAACGACCCGTGTGCCGTTTTGGGTGACAGGCGCTGGTTTAAAAAACCCGTTTATCATCATCACCTTCGACGGCATTTTCATTGAAAAGAAAAAGTAGGTTTTATTCATGGCACTTTTGTTTTCGGAACGTTTGATTCCGCACTGAGTGGTTTTGATATTAGTGAGTGGTGGATGACGACCGAGTTTGGCCACGAAAATTGGCATAGATAAAAGTATTTTGAGTGAATCACTATCGCCGCAAAAAGTGAATCGGATATCAAGGAGAGAAAACAATGAGGAAAGTGAAAACTATTATATAATAGAAAGGTTGGACCTGTACAATCATGTTTCACGTCCGTTCCATGCTCGTTCCACGTCATCTCGTGTTTATATACTAACGTAATCTTGGAGTGGGCATGGTCAACCTGGGAACATCCTGGATATATCTGAACGATGAACTAATGAACAACTCCATTGAGCAATATTCGAGAGAATCACAATTCTATTTGTCGATTTGCCAGTTTAGAGACGAAGAGAATACACATTATCATAAGCCTATTTGATGCAAATGATGTGTTTGTGTTTGCGCAAATACCGCCAGAACGGCGGAAATCCAACTGAACAACATGTATCGCTTCACAGGGATCTTCAGTTCGATTTATCGGATGGTTCAATTTGAGATAAAAATTTTGTGTTCTAATTGTCTGTTGTGTCACAACTGAGAGCTGGTATCTATCAACGGAAATGCTTTGACACAGGGTGAGAATGAATAACGAAGAGGATTGGGGATACAGGAATGTGAATGAGGATGTGACTCAATGCTGAATGTGCCAATTCATGTTCCATTTTGTGGTATAGTTTTAAAAAACATGTCGTAGATATCACACAATTAGGAGGACGAAGCGTCAGTGTAGGTGGCAAATGAATACCACATCGTTACACGGCGCTGCTACAAGCATTCACTGAGACAGTCTCAAAGGTGACAAGAATTTGCCGCCAAATTTCCGGATTTAGATTGTCGGAATGCATTCAACCAGAAGTTCATTGCTTTTCCAGTGATATTGGCAGTTTGTTTAACGCGCACTTGTAAACCAAAGCTATCCATCTAATACTTTAAATAAAGAGCATTTCATTAGCTGCCGCATTTCCATATAGTTTTTGAGATAATCTCACGAATTCTATGAATTTACTGAGAAATGTCTACTGGTAATATACATCATACTAGCGTGTTGCTTATTGCTAACTGCAATCTATCAAACACTGACGACTTCTGCATTCACAGATCATGCATCCCAGCTCAGTACTAAGCGTAATGCTCAAAGTGTATTTCATTCCCGAGTCAACCATTGTCTCGGCAGTAGTTGTTCTACGAATTACAAAACCAGAGCGTTGTCGGAACTTCAACAGAATCAATTAAAGTGCATTGAAAATCAAATAGGACCAAAGTGGAAAATTGATTAATTAGCCAGTCTCGGACTGTCGGTGGTTGATTGGCAGTCGACAGTAAAACGTTGAGCGTTAAGCTTGCTGGTCAAACTACCCACAGAAGAAGGTGGTTAAATTTCACAGGTCAGCAATTAAGCCATTGGGTTCAGTCGCATCAGCCGGCAAGATATTATTATACATTTCACTTTTACGTAGCCGGAGTTTGAATGCATGCCTATGGGGATTTGTTGAAAACTGTTCCGCGTGATGAGCACTTCCATTTTAGAGCACTGAAGTGATCCTAAAAATGTTGACCAGATGGGAGGTTATATTTGTTTGTTATTCGGTATCGCTGAACTGTTTGTTCAAACATGTGTCTAGTACGCTGAATTTCTTATTCACAATAATCGAACGTTGGCATGAGACAAATGCAATAACATTGCCCAGGTTCGTTGACTAGATACACTCATTCGTGTTGTGAACAATTCAATGAACCGGGTGTGACTTATCGGGATGGGCTTTACCTGACGGTGAACGTACTGGCGTTTGTGTGTCCTGTTCCGTCTCTGGGCCGGTAACTCCAAAATTCACCTCCAGAAATCCCCACCTAGCGGCAGTCAACAGAGAAAATCAACGACGTAAATGATAGAACGAGGCACATAACTGATCGAAAAATTATATTCCTTCAAACGTTCCCCATTACTCCGTCCTTTGGCTTGAGTACTGCTCCCACGCCACGGTCAGTGACACGTGGTGCTACGATGAACGTTCCTTCTGTGTGCGAAAGTTCCATTATCAGTTGGTGCTACTTCATCTGTTGTTGCACCCGCATGCACGCTCTGTGAGCGTCATCGGTCCATTCAAATTGTCTGTCTTCCCAAGTGAGTTCATTCGATGGTGATGTAATGGAATGGGAAGTTTCTACGAAAGGATTGCAGTATCATGTTCGACAGGAAACTTCTATCCCAGCGTGCGCTTATAATTCAGAGACAAGTTTTCTAACTGTTCACAGTTTCTCTGGGAGGGGCCTGGTTTTATCTTGACCCAACTTGTTTGCCAGTACCACCACCAATGCCTGCCCAAGCTGTCTCACTTCAGGATTACCCCCAGAGTCTTCAGATTTTGGCCCGTTTCAATACAACATCCAGTTGGGCACCACGTTACCACTCCGGATTACTGTTTATCACTATATCATCCATAAATAACGCCACGCTATCCAGTTCGTTATATTATTTTAACCATCAGACGTCGATATATAAAAAGTGCTACGGATAAACCGATTGACATGCGCTTAGTTTAGTATTGTTCTTCACCCATCGCGAATGCAATTTTTCCGCGACTCGTGAGGGTGATTTCCAATCGCCAATCTTCGTAGTGTGAATCCAGAAATGTGGACAACTTTGCCACTTGCAACTTATCGAACATTTCAACGGCGGATTTTATTGAAGCAATTGTGTTATGTGTTGCCTCAATCTGGTGTTCGAATTCCACACAAAAGTGGTGTTTCTCGTTGGAATACTAAACCAGTTGAACAGGGGTTTGTATGTATTGTTGGATTCTTCACTAACATTCTCATCTAGCATATTCTGTATTTTTTAGTGCCCTGCAGGTTCTGTGCATTTAGAATATTCCGATTGTTGATAATTCATGTGCAATCCATTTGCGGAACCCGCAAGTCGAAGTTTTGGCCGTGCGTACTTGCTTGATGCCATTCTGTTGCTGTCATATGAGTGCCAGAAAACCATACATGTTTGACAGCATTGTGAGCTACGGGTCTAATCTGGACCTCAGTCGGGCGATGAAATGGGATACTACAATTGTTTGCCTAACCTATGTATTTGCCATTGTCTCGCGGGTTCCGCCCATTTAGAATATTTCAGTTGGTGATATTTTACGGGAAATCCATTTGCGGAACCATATAGATCACCATCATTCGTGAATAACTCGCTGTACTTTTCAATCTTAGACTAGAGTAAAGGAGTTATGCTACTGAGAGTTTTGGCGGTGCTTAGTTCTTTGATTCCATACCGTTGCGGTTCTGTGAGTGTGGGGGACTCATACATTGTTCAGGATACTCTGATCTTTGGGTCACTCATGGCATCAGTTGAAACGAGGAGTTCGGCTTCACGGGTAGTTTGCCTAGATTCTGAAGACTCATTGAAACGGTGCTCCATGACGTGGTTGTTAATAGGCACCCCGATGTTCCTCACATTGAAACTATGAGCCCATAACCTCCAACTTTTGCGATCACCATGACTGTCGGTCCTAAGTTGTGCTTCTATGTACGACCACTCAACGAAATAGCCGCCGCCTTATCGATGTATCACTGTCCCACCTCCCCGTAAACTTCAGTCATGATATGTGCCTCCCCTTTCAACCGCCTCGTTGTCAGCTGATTCGACGAATAGAACAAAGCACTCTCATATATATTGGCACAGCCATCAGGGGGTGTCAAAAAATAACACATTCCCGCATTGGAACGCGCAGAGCCATACACCATCTTAACTAGCTTATTCCGGTGTGACTGCTTTTCAAGAGTGTGTTCATTCATTCGTGCGAGAAATGTGATATGTATGAGCATTCATATTTCAGAATTGAAGACCGCAGCTTCCGGTGAGTGACCCGCGTAACACAAATTGAAAGTAATTCTGCAGATTGCAATTGACATACACACATATCATTCCTTTTCAAATACGGCCCACTTTTCGCTAAGTGATGTAATATAATTTGATTATTTCTGAGTTTGATTCTAACCAACTTCGCACAGAAGCACTGTGATATTTGTCTACGGATGTTGCGCGAACTAACGGCACTGTGTTCTCACGCCTGCATGGGTTTGCAAAATTACTGCACGGTTTGTTTCCACATTTTCCTTCAGTAATCCGTACTGGTTCGTTTACTGCTGCTTGTTGCTACCACCGAGTGAAAATTTCAACTCACCAAGCGATCTTATCTAACTTGGAAAAAGGCGGATCCACTCGTATTGATGTCGTTTGATTTGAAGTCGCCCCTGCTCTCGGACTACTGGGAATCGAGGCGTAACGCTCTGAACGATGATGCCTTCCGCAACATGGTTTCAAATAACACGCGGCTGATTATAGATCTTCAGCATTAGCAACATAGACAGCAATATATCAATGGTTCGCAGTGATGCTTAACTGCTACGCAATCACGAAGAGAATCTTACCAAACCCTGTTTTGGAAGAGCGAGGGAAGGGTAGGATAAGTGAAAGGCGATGGGACCTAACTATTAAAAATAGCTACGTCAATATTCAGACATACAAAATCAAGGTGGTTAAACTTTGTAGACAAACAACCGAGCAGCGGGTAAAAGAATGGTCTCATCAACAAGGCAGTACACCTACGGATTTAATTGCTCTGCGTTGTTAGTTGCACACACCTCTCAGACAACTTGGGCCAACAGCGACAACACTCGGGCCACTGTCCTCGGTTAGCCGCCATCTAACCCAACCTCTCAAGCCATCTACTCTGTGACTCGCTAGGGCCCAACCCGCAAGACGAGCCCGATCTACGGTGACCAACTCCTCCGTTAACGATTTCATTTGTCTGGGCCTGCTCATCATCCGTCCACTTCGTGCATCACGCCAGTAGGCCGCAGCGTCGGCAAACTATGTTTTGTGTGGCAGACGACTGACTGGCATCCTAAGTACATGACCTAACCATCTAAGTTTCTGAAAGTTTTTAACAATGGATCTTGTTAAAAAACCGACTATCCGGTTAAATGGATTAACATACGCTTAACTTAGTATTGTTCTCCATCCATCGCGCATGCAATTCTTTGTGATCATTCCATATGTGACGACATGCGACTGTTTCACTTCAGTGAAGCAAAGTTTTGATTCGTTGCCCGTCATCAGTTCTGGAGTAGTTCCTTTCCCACTGAAACATTTCTGGAATGACCGCGTGGTTAGTGACGCAGAGGGTGAGGATTTATTCAATACTTTTGGCCACTCTGAGTAGGAATCAAACAACACCAAACCATATCTGCGAACGGCTGACCCGTATTATTTCGCATGCACATTTCGCCATGGTAGATAACTTTCCGGCGAGGATATCCAGTTGTCCGGCCTTGTCTTTATTTTCTGAAAGCAACAGTGCAGCTCGTTGCAATACTTTCAATATCTGAGTAAATTTCCCACCACCAACACATCTGTCCGGTCAATGATTTCATTACCTCGACGCTCAAATTGATCACTGTACAGGTCATCTGACAACGCTTCACGTAGCGGTGGTGAGAGGATTGATCGATCACTACGACACGACACATCATCGGGTTGTATTGGTAACTGTTGTCGGTTCTGGAAGTGTATTGACTATTTATTCCTAACAGGTGATGACCAACCTTTGGTCACCTTGTCAATTGGTGCGCTGTCCTAGCTATTACTTGTTTTGATCAAGTCCTTCTGGCTTATTGGAATGGCCGGCGAAGCAAACTGACGAGCCTCCGGATTCGAAAAGTTGAACATCTTGATAGGAAATCCGTTCGAAAAATCTGTTCATCATGACAATGGATGATTTTCTAATTTAAAATGCTAGGACCAGATTCCATCGCTGTATCGTTACCGCTAGTGAGTTGGCAATTGATTTGTAGGAATCAAATGAATACCGTAGAGCTTGGCGATCAGTAACGGTTTACAATCTAATACCAGACAAATAGTTGTGCGGTCTTTTGAAGTCCCAGTTTATTGCTAATGCTTTCTTCTCTGTTTGTGGACATCCTTGCTCTGTTTCAGTTGACAATCGTGATATGCAAACAATCGGGCATACTTCTAGTTTTGAAACAGTGCCCATGCCAAAATTAGATGCATCCGTGAATGACGTAATTTTTCCGGGCGTATAATTGGAGCTGTCGTCGGCATGTCATCTAGAACTAGTATCAATTCTCGCAGATGAATTCCATCCCTTTTGAGTTCATGACCATGTTTCTGTTGATTGGACTGCTGATACTGGCTGCGCTTTCCACGAAAGGTTAGGCATAAAACGAGAATAGTACTGCAGACAGCCCATTGTTGTCTGTAGCTCACTTTGGTCATTCTGCAAGATAATGTAAACCGAAGCCCTATACCGTTCACGTTACAGCCTGTATCCATTGTCACATATAGTGAAACCAAGAAACCTCAACTCTCTTGTTTGCATTACATATTTGGAAAGCTTTATGATAAGGTCATCATTTCTGAATCGTTCCAGAAGAAAAGTAAACTCTTGTCATGCTCCTCTACACTGTCTGCGTATATGATCACATCATTTGGATAAGCGTGTACTCCCGGTACATTGGCAATTGATCCATCGATCACAGCTTGGAAGATTTCATTTGATACGTTTAACAGTGGAGAAATGTACTAGAATCAACTCCTGGGCGTATCAGTCTCAGTGATCCCCTTGGAGCTAGACTCTGAAGGAATCCGCCAGTATGCGTTCGTCAGGTCGATCCTAAAATATACTTTGCAATCATTGAAAGCTTTCGTAAAATCCTCCTCCCCCTCAAATATCATTGCACATATTTTAGTGTTGGCTACAGCGTTCATCTATGATCACCACAGTTCGTAGACACCCTACTAACGAGTGAACCTTCGGGATTATACCATCTTCCTCCAACCAGTTGAGAGCATCATACATATGGTTTCTCACTGCATGAGGCACTCTTCGGCGTTTTATTATATTTTGTTAGTAATTACGCTACCCGTGTAGGTGAGCTGAATCACTCCATCTAACCAAACAATACCATATTTTGCTGGCCAATTGTACCTACCAATGGTGTGCGTCATGCTTGTCATGCGGGGTCGGCTGCAATCTGGTTATCTTTTAGATCTCGGTAGTCGTACCATCTTAGCCACCATTCACAAACGCTAACACCAGACGCATTTAACACAGATTGTCATATTCATTAATATGGTACATTCAGTTTTGCTGTGAAAAACTTCAGAGGAACATGTCGATTGGCAGAGCTGATTCGGACTGGACCGCTTGATGGCTGACTTAGTGCTGATGCACCGTCTTCCTGTTTGGCCGACCAGTAATACGCTATCACAGGCAATGTCGTATAGAGTAAGAATGTGCAAGCGATTATGTGGATACGAACTTGGAAGGATAATTTTTCGACATAAGTGTTATCCGGTGTTTGTCGAAGGGAGCAATTTGGTGTGTCCATGATTATAATGATGTGGATGGATTGGAGTACTATATAGCCGAATGTGTCTATGAAAGATGCCAATAGGCGATTAGCCAATGCAACATCTGGCTTGTTGAGATGCCCACACAATTTGCACGAATGTGGTTTGAATGAACTACACCTCTAAATGATAGTATGTTACCTGAAGTGTGCCAGCACGTTTTTGACACACGATGATAATACACCCTGTCGATGTGTTTGTGCGTTTTATCTGATTCAGTTGCAAACCACGCCGAACTACTCCGGAAAGTTTGCATTAGAAATCAACAGCAATGTCCTCAGTTGCAATGCAAAAGCGTGTGTTGCGTAAATATCTGGTTAACAGTGATCTACATCTCTTCAAAGCACGTATGGAATAAAGCCTCTCGTGCGAGAGTATCCGATATTGTACTCGGTTCTGAATTCCACTCCTGGGTTACAATCTAATCTACAAAAGATTTTCGGGTGGGGTATCAGTGATCTGTATTCATATGAAGCAGAAGTGGCATGTTTGTGGTCCTCTCACTTTTACAGCCAGATCGTCGGATTTTAAGTACACCATTTGAACGACTGTTCGTAATGAACCAGAATGGAACTCAGACTGTACTGTTGTTGGACGCTACACCTCTGGCATGAAACCACTGAATTAGTAACATTTGAAACCGAGGATCTGCAATTAACGTATAATTCCCTGTCATTTCAGCTGTACAGCATTGTAAACCTCGTAGACTGTTACGCACAGATTCATTGGATATGTCCGTTGAATTTTGGATATCAAGCTATCGGCGATAGAAATACATGTTCATCATTCGTGGTGGGGTTTGTCACAAGAAGCCTCGGAACACATTGATTTCCAGTAATTGGTCTAATACCTGTTGACAAAAGGTTCCAATAGAATGTTGGTAATCTATCGTGGTAGGGACAGACGTTCACTGTCAAATCGTTTGCGGGAATTCAGACTGATTCTCCCAGTAACAAGTCCTCGACAGATCTCGTAACGCTTATTCAAACAGTCGGATTAACGGGAATATCTTCCACGTCCAAAAATGCCAGGGAAGGGGATCAAATGGACTGTGTTGTATACGTCACTGTATTGGGTAAATTCCGACAGAAGTGCTATCTCATCTTGAATGTGGATAAACCGGGGACAGAAATTGTCCAGCAGAGAGGCGTTCAAGATGCAGTAATCAAACGCGAGTCCGCAAGTGGCCAGTAGCCAACGGGGATTGAACTCCTCAGAACAATCAGAGGCAGGTGAGGGCGAGAGCGTGTCGAAGAATACATAGGAGGAACGTTTTGATGGACAAGAAATGATACTTATACAATGAGAGAATCAAACATTTTATTCACGATTACGGCACAACGTTCAGGGTTATTTCCTACTGCATACATTAGAGAGTAGTAAGGGTAATTCTGGTACCGGCTTTCTACAGACAGACTGAACATTTCTCAACGAATCCATTTCTACGCATCATTTGAAAAAAAGGACGACAAACGTTGCTGACAAACTACAACCCATCTAAAAACGGACTGCAGTGCCATACTGCCTCTCCTTGCGAATCCGCAGAAGCCATCGGAGGATAGGGCATTGTGAATCCTCTGCATGACTTGGTCATGTGTCTGGCCTCCAGACAAAGTAACCATCGTCTGTTGAGTCTGAATATTTTCCGAAATTAATCTAACGACTGGGCAACGAGGTATGAGATGTTGGTCAGCTCTGCACAGGGAACAACGGGTGTGCAAATTACCCAAGCTGGTGGCCATCGGGTTAGCATGGAATCTGGACCACTTTTTGTCAGTCATATCCATGGCGTTAGGAGTAATGGACATTAGAACAGACAACCTAACTAGTTGTCTATATTGGATACTGGCTACATATGTTCATTTCCCAGTGTAGGCTGACACGTCGGTTAGGGTTGGTTTCCCCTTGATTATTATTGCGTTGTCAGATACCTCAATCCTTTTTCCTACTGTAGAACGCTGGACAGTCGTCCGACCAACAGAACCTAATTAGTAAATCATTTTCATTCTTCCAACCTACCTAATTAGAACGGTGCGATATTTCACGGTCGCATTTGGGTGCATGAGAGCCGTAGGTTAATCAAATAGGAAATACCTAACTTGAGATCACTAATCAGTTTGTGCATTAGAGACTAAATTGTCCGATGTGCGCGGCCAAACCAATCGGTGAGTACCTGCAAAGTTTCGTCATATCCTGTTGACAGAAACAAGGGCACAAAATGCTCCACATATTCTTCCGCTTCGTCACGGCAACATTGGGTCAAATGTGAGAACCTTCATTTATCGTCATTTAATCGAACTGTCACGTTATTTTCTAAATGTCCAAGAAACTTACAAAAGCGCCTTGACGATCCACAAAATGGCTGGAGCTGAAGCTTGGACAGACTTTCACCGGGAATTAGCGATTCTAGTGACTTTTCCGTCGTCCTGACAACGTTCCTCACTCGAACGGAATGGGCTGATGGTTGAGGTGTTTCTGTCTGGTCGTGTTCCTTCCGTTTTATAGAAACAACTTCTTGTTCGGTGTTCTTGTGAGTATCCAACAATCTCTGCTGTGGTTCCAGCTTTCTGCCACCCGGCTTGTGACAGCCCGCACAAATTCACAGGGCCCTTGGAGTCGCTGCCTTACGATTTCTTTTGCCATTGAGATTGCTGCTTCGCTAAGCAGCACTACCTGGTGTTCGGTAGCTGTTGTACATGTCGCTTGAAATAGTATCTTATTCTGTGCAGATTACTTCCTCCTACGTTTAATCTGTTCAATGAACATCCACATTTTACCTCCTCCTCAACTGAACATATTTCCCCTTCAGGATAGCCTGTAATTTGTCAACAAAAACATAATCCTCACACATAATCCTCTATATAACCTTGACGGCAGCCACCAGCTTTTGCATTTTCCACGTAGCGGCTACGAGCTGTATTCACTGTCATGATTTACCATTTCATCGAAATTACCGTACAGTTGAAAAATCCGTTGTCGCGTGCACGTATCAGATGTTCGTGAAGGTTCTTTCGCGTGAGGTTCACAGTCAATTCAATCAAGGTTTTCAGTGCAAGAAAAAAGAGGACGTACAAGAAGTAAATAAATGAAGAGGGTTAGCGTGGCCATCAGGTTTGTGGCAAACACATCACATTCGTCAAACACCCAAGTCAAGAAGTTCTCGCAACATGCATACCCAAACGTTTGTCAGAATAGTGCTGCAGATAAGAATTTCTCCAAGGACTCAAATAGTCCATTTCGAATCAATTCCAGCAAGGTATCCAACTTTTCAGTAAATGCAGAGAGCTTGCATAGATTGCGCTCAAAACGGGCTGCCCAACAATTTTTCATTCAAAGCTACGCAATTGTGTGGCCGGAATGGTCTCATTGGATAAACCCATCCGACCAAACATATGCCTCTTTCTGAACGTTCATTCTGAATAGCAAGTCACATTAACCACATATTTGATGCACGTGATAGACAGGTCTCTATGGAACGCAGCATCGAATGAGTTGTTTTCAGGGGTATAAATTGAGAAGTCAGTGGTTTCCACTCTTTGATTATCCCGGTGGATAATGCAATGAATGTGTGATCGTTCATATATCCTTAAGGTTTTCAGTACCGCATGGATACAAGCAGTGTATTCCCGAAGCTATTTTCGTCGAAGAACAGCGGAAAGTCGACCGCAGCATAGTGTGTAGATAAAACGAAATGCCTGGAGGTATTTTGGTTCAACTGAAAATTCAATTATGAGCCGTAATGGCAGCCTCAAAGTGTTTACGAAGGCATTCGTCAAAACAGATCCGACCATCTTCAGTCAAATGAGAAATGTGTTTTATCGCCATACGGATCACTGATGATCTCGGATTTGTAGCGTTTTTTAGGGTTACACCTAGTCTACTCGCAACATCTCTCGCCAGGTTAGATATCAAACAGTCGCACCCCTAATGCAAAGAGCATCTGTATAATATGGACCCGACAAACAACCGATTATGGTCCAAATAAGAGTTGTGAACGCGGTTTCCTGATAACGTATGATAGCACAGGACAAATCTTAGATACCACGCTTTTGGCAATGGAAGTACATTATTGTCACTTGAAATAGAATTTACTAGAGGAAAATTTACAACGTGTATTATTCGGGGAATCATCAAAAATCTTCCGTAGTGATTCATCTACTGAATACATGTCAGCCGGTGCGGATACAAGAAGCCACTAGAACGATTTGATAGTCTTCAATAAATTGAAAGCGAGCTCCTCTCGATAGATCGCAGTGATGTACCATTCATGAATGTTTGTGAATAACGTGCTTTCACGAGTAACGGGTACATCAACGCGTGTATTAATTTAGAAGGGACAGGTGGAAAACTGTCTTTTCATTTAGTGCAGCGTGATGTGATAATTTTAGCAATTGTTATTGAAAATGTACAGATTCTTTCAAACTTCGTTTTTTCGTTGTATATTTTGTTTCTGTTTCCACTGTAATTAACAAAGTGAAACGAATTACTAATGGAGAAATTTAGCGATAATTATAGTCCGAATAGAAGAATTTTACACGTTTGAAGCATAAATTGCAGTCTGCATGTGAACAATCCCGTAACGCCCGTGGGCTGAACTAGATCGGAAGGATAATTTCGTATTGATAGAAATTCTGAGTTCTCACAAATCTGAATTGATTTGCTAATGTATACAGCAAAAATTGCACAGTGGATACAACTAGTCCGCATACAGTTTCCATAAAAATACAATGTGGGTGTCAGTTTTCATGTTCAGAAAGAAAGTGCAGATCGGAGACTGTCATTGAGGTATAAATGCCGAATGAATCAATCCATATCAGGGATACTCAGCTTTACCAAGAGCAGAATGAACCTTATGCACGCGTCATACGTGCTTCGCAGCATGAACTTTGATGTTAGGCATACAGTGTTCACTGAGATGTGTGTGACCGTTATTTTCAATGTCAATGCTTTTGGTCACATTCTGCAACGTGATAGCAGCGTTGCAAACCGTTACGATTTTCCACTAAGTCAATTCAACTTGAGAGAATATTAGAATACGACGCTTGAAACACTAACATACGTTGCTTTCGAATTATAACATCCCATAGATAGTTGAGGTGTTACAACGTTTTTCATAGCTATACACCACCTCGAATTTATCCACTCTGGAGCACCAAACAACGTGCATTTCATCCACATTTTCACTGTATAAGTATGTTTTCTGCAATTTTTCAAGAGACCCTAATAGAACTGCATATGAGTAATGCAAGTGAGTTGTTGACATTTTATAGAACTTTATTTTTCCATTTTGCTAACATCTGTTTCGCCGCTCAGTGTTCACATTACACTACCAAAATGCCACAGTGAACAGCTTTGAAGTCTGCAGAGAATTCCTAATATTCTGTAATTTTTATCCCCACATGAATGCTCAATGTTTCATCACCAACTCGAACACAGAGGGATTGTGTGCTGAATTATAGTAGATGCGGACTGAATTTATAGTCTGCACTGATATTTGCCGCAGCCAAACAAACTGGTTAGCAGAGACATCCGTTTCGAAACCACTGGACACCTACAAGCGCACAACGGCTTCAGTATTTTACAAAGGCAAACCATGTTGTATGTAAATCACAACTGCGGCAACAATGAGCTGCATAAACTTACCGAACAAAGTTACGTAGTAGTTTACATCTGTTGGACCTATCAGTGAGTTCTAGTACGCTGTTAGCTTTTATTACATTAAATCCCATGGAAACCCTACATGTTTGCAATTGGTTATCTCCAAAGTCATCTAACCGCCTAAATTGTATTGCTGTTAATTGGGCTCTCAAATCGGATCATTTAACCTGATCACACAAACTAACAGACACGTCTGACCTATGTGGCCAAGCCTTATCGCCTTAACAAATTGTGATTCTGTGTTGGTTGTGCGACTCGAAATCCAAGATGAATCAAGCAGTGTTTTCGGTTGACTCAAGCAGCTTGTACTAACCGAAACCATTTCACGATAATATAGCAAACTATAACACCTGTCGACCTACCCGATCAACGATAAAATAAATTATGGAATTCCGTACTACCCTTCAGTTTGAAAATATTAAATTGACTGAGACTATTAAGTTCAAATCAGCAAGGAATTCAACCGTATTGTGAGCGTCTATATTGTGGTCAAGTTGCAAAATCGACTTGCGTAGCTGGAGCGGAAATGCGGTTTTACGAAAAATTGTGTAGCTGAAATGCCCATGAATAAATTCGTTCATGTGTTGAGTAAATAGACTACGCATATGAGCTTTGTGTACAGAAAGCAGGATATGGTTCCCTCACATTTTCTTCCTAATCAGCAACGCAGCTGATGTAGTGCGTTAAAAAATTGCACTTAATTCGCAGTTTATGGCAAACCTAAGGGCGTGAAGGTTTCAAAATCTAGTGACTTATTAGGCTTCACATCGCTAAAACAAAGAGTCAATCTACGGGTAATACAAGTGAAATAAAGACGTAGACATTTTTACCGAACCCTCCGTTTGCAATATTAAGCATTTCACGGGTGTAATCTCTTTTCCGGAAATTAACTAACATCCAACAAGCAATACGGAAGGAGGCCAGCGTGCCCGTTAAAATACTGTAGGAAGCAATGCGTACGAAATCTCTCAAAGTTTCACGGCTGGATGCAATCCGTGCGAGAAGCCGGCCAAACCGGGCATTGAGGAAATGGTTGTCAGATTTTTGGCCTCGTAGATAAAACCCGGTTGCAGAAGCTTCGCTTTGAATACATTCAAATCAGTGATAGTAACGACATGTTCCGACACAGAAAACAACCTGGCGGCTAATTGATTAATGCGCGCTTGCAGCTTTGGAATTTCCTTTTTATATTTTGCCACCCGGGAGGATCATTACAAAAACTGCATGAAATAGCGGAGTGAAGTGAATGTCACAACGGTATTTCTTGGAAAACTATCGCTGAAAGGTTATAACTTTCACATTTGTTGGGATTTATTTGAATCACGCTCAAAAGATTAGACTGAAAATTTTTCAGTATAAGACTGACAGCACTTCCAACATCTACACACTAGTTGATTGTGTCGCGATCACCAGGCATGCGAATTGCTTGTCGTATCTGCTGCCCTAACAGCTTTATCCGTTCCACGAAATATTTCTTGGGTTTGCGGTGGATTCTTGTTAGTTAGCAGACCAATCACATGCTGCTGATTTATTTCATCCGCTCAGGAACAGAAGCCCCTAAACTAGGGCGAAAGTACCCCGTATAGTTTTACTCTTCAGCCCAGCTTGTTCCACCGTATGCTAACCGCTGCTGGGTGAGGCGTGTTAATTCAACGCGATTTCCGAACAGACTGGCTCGTATTCGTGATATTCCATATAAGTCCTACGCGAGTAACGACGAATTTATCTCACTCACAGCGCTGACCAGAAAACTTGGTGGTAAGTCCATCGTGATAATCAGATACAACATTTAGTATGAAATCATAGTTACGATCAGCATGTTTTGTAGCAAAGGTTTGCCATATAATTAGAAACAGTTATTGTTGCGAGAACTTTCACTGTCATTCATGTGTGAAAAATAGTCATCATTCTCAGTATAGGAATAAACAGGAACCTGTCATTATTCAAGACATATCGCGATTTTCCACTTCCAAGGATGTTTTAGACAGTTACAATCAAACAGCATAACTGGTCTGGAGGTTTGTTATTGCCAGAAATGATCACTTGCGATAATCCTTTCTAGTGATCTACAACATCGGAAATGTGACGCTACCACTGTCAACACACATGCTTCTAACTTGAGGAGAATCCGCAGACTTTCAGTCGCCGATCAAGGTTAATCACTCACTTGCTGGTACTTGTCTTAATGCAATAAACAGGCTGGTGATGACTTGAACGGTAATACGACTGCAGAAGAAATACAGAAATTTAGCCGTGCCCAATTTGGGGTCAATTACTTGATGGCCGATGAAATTACCACACGTGAACTTGATCAAAGTTCCAGTCCCGATAGTAATCAGCTTGCAGTATGAGGGAAGTCAAATTCAGCGCTTTTTCTCAAGAGTGTTGCAGAAGAAATTCTGTGGTTATGTAGAAGCTGTTAGTAGTTGTGTGCCGTTCAGAATTAGTAACTAAACGGCACCAACAACATTTCGGAAATTTATTATGTTCACTTAACTTGCGCACTTGGTTGACAGCGAAAAAGAAAGAAGGGGAAAACACATTACCAGTGTTTCATAATAAAGTCACACGACACGCATCCTAAGTCGCATGTGAACAGCCACATCATCGTGAGTTGGATTTTGTGATGTGCTGGGATGTTGGCAGATTTCATTGGTTGTGCCATTAATCAGTGCATCAATATGGTTCGTAAATCACACACCGTTTTTTGAAAAACATCTACAACAAGATGTGGGTTAGCTGTAAGTGGTTTGTTTACTAAAAACGTTTGATCAAGTCGTGTGTTAGTAATTTTCTGTTACTTCGTAATAATTCACCGTTTCACTTTTCACACATATTAAAAGTTAACAAATAAACAGTTTCAATACCGACGGCAGGTCTTTCAAAGCAGGCTTGCTGATTTAGGATCACATTACAGCTGCTGATAAAAAGATATCTCTCTCTTCTGAATGTTTAATAATTGGTAGAACAATATACGAAATTTCGTCCATATGCTAAATCTACAGGCTTGAGAAGTGATATTGATGGTAAGTTAGGACTTTTTTTCGAAAGTAAGTGTTGACGGGATTCACCACAATGTTGACATCTTCTAGTCAAAAATTATATTCATATTAGTTTATTCTGGACTAGTTTTGTCGGTCAAATAAACTAGTCTGCAGGATTTTCGCAAAGTTTGTTTATTCAGCCGTGTTGGTTTGAAAGCAAAGCGTGAATAGGCTGTTGCGGTCGTTTTGATACTAGATATTTTTAAAGTATATTATATACTCTTATCATCATTGAGTTGAAATCAAAACAGGTGCAACAGGATTAAAACAATGCTTCGAGGCTGTGGGGAGTATGAAACGCTACTGTGGTAAACCAGACAACTCATGACGCGTTATCTTAATTTCAGTGTGAATTTGTTATGAACATTGTCGTTAATCGTAAGGGTGTGACTGCAATAAAAATATAAGCAGATTGTTGGAAGCCGTACATACAAAACTATCGATTGCTGTTTGTAACCTATGTCAACGTGGACAGGACAGTATATAAACTTTATACGTTTTGTTCTTGTTGCTTGCAAAAGGCCACTGGTACGTACGTTATTTTACAGTGCATCAAGAATATGCTCCAAAGAGAACCTACAAGCGGAATAAACTGCGTTGTATGAGACGCTCCATGCTAACAGTTTCCAAGAACAGTTTATTCGGAAACAAAACAAGTTCACTTCTGAAGAAAATGCGTCCGTGGGAGCCTCTAAAATAACTACGTACAACAAATTCCCCTCCAGAAGTGATAGTCTGTTGCACATCTCTGGAAAGCTGATAAGTTTCGCGTTAGAACGTGTGCAAAATGCAACGAAGCTTTTCCTGCTTTCATGAGCGAATAGGCTATACCTACCTCCACTCAACAAGCAAATCCTTACTGTATCTGCCAATTTCATCGCTGTTTTGGGGACGCATACAATAGTATAACGAAAAGTATGCTGGACTCCAGGGTGAAGGAGCACATCCCAGAGTAGTTGACAGTCCAACTGGCTAGCCCACCAATAGGTGACACCCAGCGGAGACGAAATGCCGTTTCACTAATTGCAAGCTACTTATCGACTATTGGTCACAGTGTTAATATCGCATCTTCGTTAAAGATCTCAGTGAAATCTCACAATCCCCGAATCTGTAAGTAAACTGAAGCGTTGTTGGTAGGCCGTCGACAGCCGGTCCTATGCACAACAAAGGAATGACTGTCACTATTTGTCTACCGTGGGTGCCAAGCCTAATCCAGCCCGATTTATACTTCTAATCCTTTCCTTTAAGGCTTGTTTGCTTTATTTTAACGTTAGCCCCACCTTTACGATTCAAGAGATTGTGTGAAATGAATTTATATCATACTTTGTGTCATTTAACCATCCTATTCAAATGAATGGAGGGACTCAACGCCCTAAATATCTTAATTCCGCCGACAAAAAATGAAGGAAGTTAACTATCTGAGGTAGGCATCTTCATAAATAGGTAGGTTTGGTTAGTGAGAAGCACCGTTCAAACACAGTCAACAGTTTGTTTATCTAGCATAGTTGTACCAAGTTTTACCTAATCTAAAGACTATAGTTAGATGGCAATTATGCCGTATGTTTTCTCCACCGCGGCTTTCTATCGTAATTAGGAGCAAATTGACTATTACTGGCGTAAACGAAACAACGCCGTTAGCTTTGCAACACTGCAAGCACCTCCGTGTTGGACAGCGTTTCGCGAGGTCACCCCCAAAAGTCGTTCATTTCTAAACGAGTAATTATTTGGGTATAGACTGCGAGGCTCTGTGACATCTCAGTCAAGAGACCGAACTCAGTTTGTAGTCCATGAACGCGGACGTCCAATATTGACTTCCAGAGGAAATCAGTTAACAACACGAACACAGTTCAGCGGTCAGCAACGCATAAATTCTCCATGCGGAATTTGGAATATCTTTTACGTGGACCGCTGATCGTCCACGAATGTTACTACGCTGTTCTTTAACTTCCAAGTGTGTGGCTACCGCTGATGATGTTGTGAGGTTACGTTTGCTGAGATCACTATCAACCAGTCATTGTTACTGTGCTTTTAAATAGTCAAATTACTAGAATTTGCTAGTCGGTAACAAAACCTACACGTGACTCTCATACGAAAAACGACCGGATTGAGCCCTTATGTCATTCTTCGGACATCGATATGACAGTAATGATCTTTCCACCCCTTCTACGCCAAAGTCTCTCCTGTTGGTTACAACAGGTTTTGCTCTGAAAAGAACATTAGTACACCCATCAACTCATCACCTAGGATGCAGTTCATTCCGAATTGCTTCCAAGTGCTTGATAGGCTCATCCGAATTCGCTTCCGGGAATGATATTCTCTTATAACAGAGGCGTTAAAAGCAGGCCGCTGTCAAAATGACAACTTCAGTGCTTCAATATGATACATGCTGCATGATATTTACCTTGTTTTCATGTTACAAAAGAATTTAAATGAAGTTAAAGCACGATAATCTGCCAACTAACATATGACTTCCGAATCTTCACAAAACGAGCCGTGTGGCTACCATAAAGTGATATAGTGGAAACACCTCAAGCAGCGCACTGTTTTCCTCTGTTTATCGAAAACGACAGTGCTTGTTACTATAAAAGTTTATCGTTTCTATGTGTAGTTAGTGCACAACCTGAGAAGAAGGGCTGGAAGAGAGAAAGAGCAGAACTTGGCGGAAGTGTGAACTGTTGAAAACGGTTCGAAGGAATAGTTATATTGTCCATTGTACTACTTTGAATGATGTGATAACCGTTAGTTGTAACTTCACTATGCACGTAAGGAAAATTACGCCAAATTTAACGGATACCCTATTTTGGAAGCCTTCATGATAACCTGAAGCCTTTGTGTCCGCAAAGCGTAGTTGAAGCCATTTCATATTGTCAGAATTGTAAAATAGTCATGTCATACGCTGAATTCGTCTAAAGGTCAGTCTTCTTCATGAATTGAAAACCCGCGTAAGAAATATCACTGAGCAACTAAGAGTACAAAACATAGTCTGTCTTGACTTGGCATTACAGGTATTACTAGGGTCATTGTGATGTATATACCCAGTCCACTATTTTTTGTACACTACTTTCATCTCCGGTTATGTGCTGTAGAAAATGAGTGAGAAAACGAGTTCAGCTGTATATATGAGTTGTATGCATTAAATATCGTTTGTCAGACGAACACATTTTGGTCAACTCTGGGTGACACTGACTACAATATGGCACAAATGTCTGAAACGAGGCAAAGAGGAATTGACCTAAAGTTAGATTTCTTTATTAGACAAACAACTTCGTGTACAGAATGTTGGAAAATAGGTGGAGAAGCTCAAACCACTATGGGTCAGAACTGACAGGTTAAACGTTGTCCTCAAGTGCACGATAAACACCTATGCGTCTTTTGCATCATAAACATTTGCTTATTGAGTATTTGGTTGGTTGCATTCATGGCTTTCAAACCACGCATATTTCATTACGCAGCACTTTTAATAAAGGGTATCTAAATTAATTAAAGCTTTCTTTTGAGCGTTGCTTGTTTGTTACATTTCAGCACGTAAGCACCTTTAGAAAAAGTCACAAGCGAGGTTTCAGCAAACGTGATTAGAAATTAAAATTTGAAGCAAACTTTTGATTTTAACATAGTGTAGAACGGTGGAATTGTGCTGCTCATTTGGCTTCTGTAAAATTTAACCTTCACATATGGTTATCTTCAATATATACTTGGATAACTGTTTCGAAAACTGTCTTCTGGAAACCTTGGTATAAAATGCACGAATGATCAATCCAACCCTAAAAGATGCCTCGGTATGATGCGTTCACGCATTTATAAATATATATATATATATATATATATATATAAGTTACCGACATAATTGCAGCTTTCCATTAACAGTGATCATGCAGTTGGTTAATATCGAATGAATGAACGACGTTCCTACAGCAATTGGTTATACAGCATGCTGAGCTGTAAAAATCCGAAAACATTGTCTCAGCTTGTTCATAGCATTCACCATGCATTGATCGTTTATTGTAACAAGAGTACTCTTACCTGAAACGGTGACGTTTTTTCTGTTCAGTCCTGTATTCCTCCTATAAAGGTAGGTCTTGATGAGTTGATATTCTTGCTGACATTCTTGCACGCTTCCAAATTCCTCTTTGACCCGAGATGTAAATCGACCCAGGTAATTGGGAATGATTAGAGCTTTGCGAACAGAAAATGAAAGAATCGTAAACGTGATGAGAAATTCTACAAATTTTCCAAATGTCGAATGAAAATTTTACTCGGAAGTATGCAGCGACAATCCAAATTAACAAAATTTGTTTCACTATGCAGATTACAGAATGAAACCTCGTATGAATTATTAAGTTAGTTGCGGCGTGAAAGTATGTTGAACGCACACTGCTGGAGCAGTTACGAAAGCGTCGATTTCGGTATATTATTTTGAATGCAGGACACATCATTTTTGAAAACGGCATCTTATCTACCGAAAATGAAACTTCAGTTAACAACAAATGTGCGTCTGAGAAACAAATACTGTTTACTTACGTTACCTGTCTCGGTAACTAAGATCACAACCGCAGATAAATTGTTCACGTTTCGCCGTATCAACAGTCACTCTGTTGCAAGTTTTGGTCAAATACACGGGAAAAAATATTGCATAAAGTAGTTCCGTCCACTAAAACTTCGTTTTCGACAGCAGGCAGATTAGACCGAGTATGAAGGAAGACGTTAAGTTGTTAGTCACCTGTAAAAGTATGTACCGTATATAACGCAAAATACAGGCGTTTTTATGCTGAAAGTGTCCGCAATCATAAGGCTTCCGTTCAAAACTTTTACATCCACAAAGACGTTCAGCCACTTTGCTGGCTTGATCTGATGGTGCACATTCGGGAACGCAATTTTTCTCACCCATTCTACTGCGTTCTGGAGATCTATGGACGGCATATAAGCCCTGAACTTGAAGCTTGTAAACGGAGAGTCACTAGCTCGTGTCACGCTGAAAATTTATTCACTGTTGTGTGAACTAATGGTGCATGATATTCAGAAACTCCTATTACTGTTGGTTTGTTATCAGGTTTGGTTTGCAACATAATAGGTGACTTGTCACACGGGTGAAAATCCCCACATTGCTCCATGAGATAAATTCTTCAGCTAGCACATGTTTCTGGAAATTCAATGTATTTGTAGATTCCACAACTTGGTGGACAAAATAACAAAGCCTGCATCGAATGAACGTTTTTGAGTTACCCCAACATGGGGTAAGCCGAGCTTCAAACCAAATCGGATAACATGAAACTCCGACGGGTTGAAGTAATCTGGGATGTCCCGGTTTTCTTCTGTTGGAAAACATTCCTTACCTCATATAAATTGTTGAGTGTTCAAACTGTTTGTTAGCTCATGCTTTACTCAACTGAACGTAGCTTGCTGCTTTTATGCAAGTTGTGTAAGTCACAATCTCCTAACAAATCTCAAGTTGTAGCAGGTAAAGTGGAAACAGTGTTGCTGTCACTGGTGTGAATATGAAAGTGACTATCATATTGGCTACAACTGGTAAGAAAGTGATATCCCGTATGATAAAAATGTAGTTCTAATGAGTAGTTTGGCAGATTAATGATTTAAGATGAGACCCAACTGTGAAAAGTCAGGGCCTCGGCTGGATTTTCACAGTTGGGTCTCATCTTAAAAAATGTAGTTATTAACCACGTGCAAAACAGGCGTTCAAAATGTATCATTTTTGGAAGAGCAGACCCACATATGGTATATGCTTCTTCCATGAAAGAAATTGCAGTAACTCGGTTATAATGCTGCGTACGCAACTAATTACTCACAGAACTGAAGAAAAATGACATCAGTAAGTGAAGAAAAATTCCCGCAAATGCACTGTTAATTCACGTATGTAATCATTGTACAGACCCGATCAACAGTGATAAGTTTGTAAATACTTGCTACTAACAAAGTAGGTGATTTCCAAAAAATGTGAGAATTCTATGCGTTTGCATTTTCAAATCATTAATGGGTAATATCTATGACGTTGCTTGAAGGGGAAGGTTTGTCTGAAGTATTCTACTGCATGACAGACTGAACTGAGCGGTCGACTTTTCAAAAAGGATTCATTAGAGTGGGTAAAAGACTTTCATCAAATAACTGTTATATAGTAATCGCCCTTTGTTGTATAGTTTCATACACTCAAGGACCGCAAACGCCTTGACGTCTTGCTTATCCAATAATCCATTTCGAATTCACCGATGCGTAAGGTACTACTCAACACATTGCACACCAACACCTGAATAGATTTGAGTACAGTGTCAAACAGAAGTCATTTCCGTCAAAATTATTATAATTTTTGTTGTTGCTACTAACATTATTAATGCTCAAGTATCAAATGATTTCGCCCTGTCTGTTCGATTTATATTCCGAACCTCACGGTTTTCACTGTCGACAGACAACTAGTGTGTGGATAGGATTATCAGTAGGTCCAGTATTAACCTTTAAATTGTCTAGTCAGCCAAGGCATCTACAGTGAGGTGCCGCATTCGGAGATGATTTTCTAAAAGCCTGTTTGTTAGGATGAATTCCCCTAACTGTGTGGAGTTTGCAAAACCAACACTATTCTTAACACAAACAGTATATTAGCAGTTAAACTAGAAATCTGATTGGAATTCCTGTTAACAGACTTGAAATTACCGGTGAACTGATTCCGGATATTTTTGATGCAGTTGCATGAAACGTGAACTGTATAGTATACTAGCTATTGAAAAGTCGTACTTTTCAAACGGAAGCATCCATTTAGTGTGCCCCTGCTCAACATATCTCAACAAAGTGTAATATAATCAGAAAGGGGGTGGAAGCATCGGTTGTTACACTAGACTGGTGGTCGCCGTCAGTTCGCTTAAACCCAAAATCTGCTGGTATATATATAATTGTTAACCTCAAGTTTTACTGGACTTTTAAACGTAGATTGCTAACAGTGACGCCGGGCGAGTTGCGCATTATATTAACCCCATTGGTTCCGAAAGTCAAATAAGCACATTTTAAGCTGCTATTGCGGTTGATAAGTATGCTGATATGCTATTGTTTGAGAACTGGTTTAGCTATAGGGTCGACGGCTTGGTACTGCCGATGGAGCGAATCCAACAGCACCAGAATGGTTAAAACAAAATGTAGAACCGAGTGTGTTGGTTGTTTATCCAACGAGTAATTAAAAGAAAACAACTACTAACAACGTATTTTTACCACATGTGTAAGTGAACAATTCAATACTACAGCAGGTTTGGCAATCGTTCCCAAAAGATATCAACTATTGAAAGTTGAAAATGAAACTGCGTAAAAGATTCGTGAGGGAATTGGCAATTGAGCTGTAAATCATGAAAGCCATTTTGGTATTTTTTCACCACCATTACACACCCTTAACAACCGGTATATTTGTTGTCCACGTTATGTCCGTATGTCGGCTGTTCGGATGAGTATCTATAGGATCAATTTCAAGGGCTGTTTTCATAGTTTTAGCATCAAAAAACACTGGTGAGTTGAAAATGCTTGCAGACCATAACGCCAAAACTTGCACTTAGTTCTCACGAAATATCTGAAGTGAAGGCGAACAGGCCGGTATCTATTCCAGCGAATGAGTTTAACTTGTATCATGAATTTCTTTAATCACATGTGTAAATTATAAACTTGAACACTATATGCACAAGTATATTTAACCACGGTTACCTCTGATTGTTTGTTGTAGGCTCCAGCTTCCAGGGTCGAGTTTCGTCAGTGTTTTTGTCGTGGTTCCTGGTTTGGTTGTATTGGACCAACGAATAACGAGAGAAACGGAACCACTTGCCAAGCGGCAGACGCACAATACGTTTTGCTCAATATTATTTACACATTTGTTTACTTTTCAATGCTTTGACTTCTCTGTTTTGCAATGAACTGCGCTTATTACATCGACTCGCGTGAATTCTCTTTTTTGTTTGGCTTTGATTAAATTGCAATTTTCATAATGAAACACTTTTCAAAAATCTTTCTTTTTTAGTAAGAAAGAGTGTGTACATAAAATGTCGCACAGCGAGCCAATATATAGGGGGTTTGTATACCAAACATTGAATCCTAACTCTGTCAGATAAAAAGTATTCCGATTACTTCTTCGAAACAGTGAAACACCATGATTTCATCTTAACTAGGTTACCCTCGTGTGAATGGTGTAAGATTCCCAACTACAATATTATATTTGATATATTTTGTGGTGAAAGAATGATACTTATAAGACGAAACTGAATGAACAATGTACCACTTAAAAACCTAGGACACACCTTTCAACTGTTGATCATAACGTGTAAATTCTGTGTGAATAAATGAACAAGATGATTAGTGTTCTCATCTGTTAACTTTTGTTTTAAATTTACGACCTTGTGAACTAACCATAACAAATCTAAACGACGATTCAATATAAAACACAATAATTGAGGCAGTAGTGGCCCTGTAGAACGCGTAGTATCGTCTTGATTGTTACTTCCAAGCCAAAATCTAGATGTTTCACCTTGGCGTTCCGCTCATGAGAGTTGCTATTTTCCATGGTAACTTTATCCGTTTGAGAAATTACTGTGACGAGTAACCACGTGTTCATTTGCACGTTGCATACGCCACCGATAGATGAATGTGTTAACTGGACAAAGGTTGACTTGCACCATGTTTTCGCGTTATACCGTGGCTCAACCGGTAGTGACGCTTTGGATTAAGAACACACTGATCACTTTAATGGGTACCTTACTGAGTGTCCAAGTAGTATAAAAATGCATACCGTGCATTTCTTTGGAGACGGTAGATTAAATTCTTCAAAAGATCCGCAATTTTTAGTAAATAGCTTTTGAATACCTAGACACTTGAGTCGCACACGTGATCAAGTTTAACAATTGATAGATTCTCTGTCACACAAGTATGATTAAGTGACGAGGACGATGTATAAAAGCTATTATGTATTCAACCAATGGGATTTTGGGTGGAATCCAAAATTGTTGGCGGATTGATGCAAATATTTGCAGACCACCCCTCCGTGAACGTTAAGTGAAACTATGAACTCAAGATTCGTCCACTGGTTTGCTTGATTTGTTCACGTGTATCTTACCTCCGTTAAGTAAACAACTATAGTTGGTTCAGGATATTACAGTGTGCCTGCTCGTGGATATCTTCATTGGCTGGGGGACTGTAAACCATCTGATCACTGCTGTACATTTTCTAGCCACAATACCTTTTGGTCAGGCTCATGGCTGTTATGATGATGATGATGATGATGAAATTTGAGACCAGTTCAGTGAAATCAACGCTCCCTGATCTCACAATAAACGCGACCTCATAATCATATTTAAAGGTGTTTTTTTTTACATTATGTATTTGATGTCAGTGAGCTATTAAACCGCCATACACAAGACAAAGGAACAACAACACATTTCAGGTAATTCAACGCAACTGAGTCGAAGTAAGAATGTCAAACCGGAAGATAGAATTTTCATAAGCTTCGGAGGAACGGTTTTGAAGCAGGTGAAATATAGTGTTCTTTCGACAAAAATATACAGGTTGTGCATCTCATAAATAGGGGTATCACCAAAACGTGAAATCACCTAATATTTGGAAAGCAAAACACTGCAAACTAGGAAATCATAGAGTGAGAATCGCAGAAATAGGCCTTATTACTAATGTACGGGAAGCTGCTAGCATGGGGTGAGAGCAAAAAGGACAACGTGTGATGTATAGTTAAACTGAAATTGTGTTTTAGTTGTATCCTCCGTACACAATGATCCGTATTTACCTTCTAGTTTTTGTTTGGTCACATGTACACATCAGGCAACTGGTAGGTCATCTGTTTGATGTGTGCGGTGACCAATGAAGGTGTGACTTCTATTATGATCCTGAATACAACTGTTTTCCCGTTTGATTTTTCTGTGTGCCTGTTTCTGAGTACATCTGCTAGATGAGACCGGATAGGCACTCAGTGCCACGTTTTTATGTCACGCAACTATTTGCAGGCGGTGAACGCATGTCTTATTCCTAACGACTTATCAACTGTTCTATACTTCTAGGTCTTTTAACCCGGACCTTTTTGATGGTTGTTTGACGCATTCCAACGTTCCATGCCCCTTTCGCTTGTCACACTTTTTGGTGCCGCCGATTGGGATGTAGACCGTCTCGCACTTTCTACCTTTCACTTACTGGTTTTGCCGTTGTTCTTAGGCTAGGCTAGAGTTGACCACTTATCGCATTTCCAAACATTGCTGGAAGCATGAGGTTTGTTTCAAAAACTCAATGCGCTTTTTAATTCAATGCCTGTCAAGACAACGGTTCGACTGGGAAGGAGTTTAAATTATTACTGGACAGGAGTCGGGAAATACCAACTTGTTCACTGCAAATGTTTTGCTTTGTTGCGAATGGGCAGCACAAATGCCAACCAAAACAAACGAACATATAAAGGAACCAACAATTTTTAGTCATGAATGGCGATGATTTGTGTTTGCCAATATGAACATAACCTAACACGTTCATACAATCAGACTTTGTACGATATGGGTTACAAAACTTACCATCAACGTGATGCGTTACTTTAGCCATTAGACTTACTGTCACTCCAGCGCACTAATGACAAACGATCACAGTGACTACGATGAGAACCGTGTCAGATACCAAGGAATGTGATGCCAGTCAAACAAACGAAACACGATATTTGATGTAGTGGGGTTCCAAACAAAAACGATGTGAGTAACGCGCGAAAATATTTAAAAAATGATTGCTAACCGTATAATCGTCGAACAATTATTGAAAAATTTTCTTCACTGGAGTGATCTCCTTTTGCAATCAAATTCGTTGGCTGGTTAATTGTTTTTGAACGCGGCACTAGTTTCAACCAAGTTCAATAACTGCAACTAACACATGAGTGCACTGGACCAACTTATTATAGTGGAATTTATATAGGACGAGGGAACACGAGGACAGAGAATCTGGGTAAAATATGCGTTTAATGTATGCTGAGTCAGCGGAGTGACTATCTTGTAAAATAACGCATGAAATATGTTAAAATGTCAGTAGTAATTATTGGTCCCGAGCAGACAATGTGTGTTCAGGTTGTCGGTGTGTGCATTTAACTGCGCGGGTTCGAACTGATGGGCTTCTTAAACACACACCACCAAGCACATAAAAAATTAAGTTAAGGTTGTAAAGTTAGATATTCTTCTCCTCAGGTCAAGGGAAGGATTCGCCATAAAACATTGTGGCAAACATTTGGTGGTTACTTTGACATCACTTTAACAACAGTAACGTAGTGAAAAGTTAAAACATCATGTGAGCGTGAACGATATAATGTTATACATCGTGTTTCAAAGAATAGATGATGGTGAGGAATGAGGTGACGGTGACTGTTTGTAAATCCACAAACGCGTGATTCATCTGGAATAACGTCATAAAAGCGAATTTTAAAAGTCAGTTGTTCGTGTGACTGTTCCAAGCGTGGAACTAATCGTAACACACTTCTTCCTCGAATTTCCACAAAGGTGCACAACTCAATTTTTTCGGTTCCTATCTCTAATTTTTCACGCATATATGTTTCGCAATGATGTATAAACTACAATGAACGTTGACTTCAGGGCCCATGCTGGATTCATATGTCAAAACCCTGCGTATGCGGTTCAAAAATGAACAATACGTTCAACCAATGGAAAAACGCATGTGACCTAATCCACTAAGATATCAGAATTCTACTTTCATGGGAAAAAATTCAAACTGAATTTGTAAGCGGTGAACTGACAATGAATCAAAACAAGTAGTGGCAATCTTGAACAATCATCATGATACCTCGCTGAAATGGATGATGAAAACTATATCTGAATAATCACGAACATCACAGCAAAGATAGAGCGAACTAAATCTAGGGTCACTGATGATGAAGAAGCAGAGCGGAAAGCCTGAATGCACAACAATTACTCTATGGTCATTTTACTCGTGAGATCGGAAAAGAGTTTCTAAAGTAGAGGCGGCTGACCCAAGCAACAATGACATTATAACTTACGTTTCCTACACAGTATCCTTTCAACTGGATTCGTTTACTGTGTGGCAAAAATAACCTAGGACCATATTTGCAGGAGAGTAACAGTTTGCTGATATTAACGATGTTACATAATTGTTCTCCCACATTCATATTGACAACTTTTTTTTTCGACTACGGAGCTGCAAGCCTTCAGCGAATAAGCGGGAGACACTAGGCAAATAATATTTTCGTCCGAGAGCGCTGAGGAAACCACGTGTGGATATCAAAGTGCAATGAGTATCAGGATGAGTTAGTGTTCACCGTTTGTCCAGATCTACGATTATCCATAAGGTGTTATAACTGCACAAATGATCGAACTTTTCTCAAAGGAAACATCCTTGTTTGAATACGCATACTGAATTAGCACAGATGTAATCGCCGTAGGCTGTGAGACGTTCGTTTTCTCTAGAAATTTGGCGGCACTTTTGTGCACATTTATGTTTAAAT
This sequence comes from Paragonimus heterotremus, assembly GCA_013368495.1. Lineage (NCBI taxonomy): Eukaryota > Metazoa > Platyhelminthes > Trematoda > Plagiorchiida > Troglotrematidae > Paragonimus > Paragonimus heterotremus. The sequence continues at coordinate 49,264 of LUCH01003132.1, read as the reverse complement.
CCAACATTTCATTTCACGCTATTGTAGGCGGTGCTTTTGACAATTTTCCAATAGATTACCCGCTTCTGCTTAAGTGACAGTACTGTTTCAATCCTCTCTCTATTTAGCGACAAAAGAAAGTGATTCCATAGCTAGCTGCTCCATGAATAAAGCTCAGGAGTGTACCATGATAAATAAGAATTTGTGGCATCAGCTCATCCAGGCACACATGTGTTTCGATCGATAAAGATCTTTTAGGCCAGTCCGGACTGAAAACACTGTTACCTTTGGGAGTTTGTTAACTGCTATTGGCACAGATGTACTGCGACGAGTACAAGGTTTATGCTGGAGGTATTTTGATGTAAGGAATTAAATGATACTTTCAGACGAATAAACTGCCAATGAAGGTGAAAATAATGCTCTGAACACTTCACCAACGATCTGGCGTTCGATGCTCCAACACTTGTTACAAAGATTTATTTGAAATGCTTCGACGCGAAACTAGGCCGTTCAATAGGTAGAGGTTTTGTTCGAGTGTCAAATCTTACAAATTAAGCATGTTACTTAAGAAACAACGATAAACATTCCTCTGTGAAGCATGAGGCGCCTACAACATTTGTGAGAACAAACATTCACGTTTTGCTCGAATAAACTTGAAACCGGTTACAATTAATTTTTGACCTAACCCTGAACAATCACAGCATTCATATTGGGCAGAGGCGTTAATCGGTTTCAACGAAACGTTTGTCAAAAATGTTGCCGGATCCCCCGATCCACTGGATCGTTCTTGCAGATTCGGCAGGAGACGGTGAGATTAGTAGGCTATTTAGTTCAAAAGTGAATACTTCTAGCTCCTGAAGTGAAAATGCATCTCGACCGATAGTGTACTTGCAATTCCTACGCTTACCATTTTCGTATTTGGTTTGCATGTCGTCGGTGTTGAGACTGCTCCCAGTTGGGTCTTTTCCAGAATAACTAGTCTGCCTCACTCTTTATTAGTAAAATTCCTACAATTAGGAGAATTGAATCTAGTGCTGAAAATACTGGATCGCATTAAATGTCATTCAGGAGACAACGTTCGGTTAGGTACTGGTATTTCAAAACGTAAACATTTGATCGAGTGCCGTGCGATGCGTGACGAAATGAAAATCACCTTAATCATTGGGATGCAATTTTTCAGACCGAATACTTAGTAAATTATGTGAGGGACATTTGACTGAGAAACGTCTTAACTTATTTGTCCTTCAGTCCTTCGGGTTATCTGTCCGTCGCGTCAAAAATATCTTCGAATATATATAGTAAAAAAATCAACGTCGCCGCCGTCAGTTACGTGGGCATAAGTTTATATATTGCTAGAGTGAATTGATCAGCAATAACCAACAGAACCTAGACACCGAGAGCTACCCTCGTTAAGAGTTGAAATAATGGTTGTTTGCATTCAGACTTTTCAACTAGTAAACCTATCAACAGATATTGTACGATGTACACCATGTTATCAATCAGCAACATACTATGGTATAGTTCAAAATACAGATCATTATGATCCTCGTCATAAAGCGTAATCACTCGCAACTGAGAGAGGTCTGCGACGGAAAAAGTGGCATTCCAGACAGTAGGGAATAATTTATGGTACACTGTTTTAATTAATCTGGGAAGACAGTCCTTGTTGGACTATTACAAATGCTTTGCCAAAGAAATTCAACGATTATACTGCAATTGCGTCAGAGCGAGAAACGAGCCGAATACACAGTATTGATAAGGTAAATATGACGTAATACGGCAAGTAAGGGAAACTGTACGTTATTGGAGGCATGAGAACGCTGACAAAGAACTCGTAGTGAGATCACCCGTGAAGTACGCAAAATCCTAAAGTTTCTGCAAGGTGAGATTCGCCATACCAATACCATCGTACTTGTTTATGTTACATTGTGAGTAGAGAATTCATTACAAAACACACGTCAAAATCAGTTTTTTTTTGGCGTAGGTTTTATTCTAGGATGTGCATTGAATCCGTGCCATCTTTACTGGCTAGTATGGCAATGTTTAAGCTGTGGCCGTTGGAAACGCCACTCAACCAGTCTGACACTTGATCGAATTCTGAGTCAGCTGGAGTTTCCGTCGAAATTCATCATATCTAACGGGCGCTGCGCTGTTGTACTGAACCTTCTCTCACATTCAATTTACTGGCGTGTTTAACGGTTGCGTAAACTATGCTTTCAAACAATGAACATATCAATAAATGGAGTTTGTTTGCAGATTCGGCATCTTCTTATTGCCACTTCTAATTCCCATTATCCTAATGCCACGGATATCTGGGCCTTACGAATTTGAGAAGTTACATCACGACTTGCACTAAAAATAAGCGTGCATGACGTCGACAGAACTTCCATTATCAGAAAACTATGAATAGAGAAGAAAGAAACGCGGATAAATTGAACGATTTTAAATTGAAGTGATTCGGATGCTGAACGATGTTTTTGTTGCCACAACAGTATGTTTGGTGCGACACATCGTTGGACGGTGATATGGAATGAATGTTAGATAGTTCCACGGAAGTAAACTCAAAATAGATATTTTCAGGGACGTTGTAATTGAATTCCACATGATGTACTACGCGGGGAAGCTGTGCTACCGCGAGGAAGGTGGAAGCATCGGGGTTTAGTTCCAAACTCGTGAAGTACCATCAGTGATCGACGTGCAAAGCTTTCACCATAGACTACCTTCTTGAATTTTTTTTCGTGTTTTAAATAGCACAGTACAGTTTCAGTATATCAACTAAATCAGTTATACTTGAAACACACAAGTGAAAGGTTAGTAATGTAAATATTACGACTTTAATTTGCGAACAAATCGAAACCGAATAATAACCAGGACAGCATCTTCCGTTGTTCACACATCGAGTGTGCTCCTCGTATTTAATGGAATATTGGTTTTGACTCCTAGTTGTTTAGTTCTTGATATAAACGCACATGAATGTTATGGCCTCATATTTGTGTCATTTGGGTGGTAACATGAGTAGTTTTCTAATTATTGCAACGGTGCTGTTAAAGTCCCTTGAGGTATCTCCTAATATTTTGCCACTTCTCAAACTTCTTCGTCATGTTACTAAACTTCAAACGCGAGAAGCGCAAATGACTAGAAACGACTTTTCAGATATAGACACTCTCGGTTTTGCATAATACATTGAAGATGCGCTCCAAAGAAGCGTGTTGTATCAACGCGGAATTCAGACATGCCTCCACTAAGAATGAGTTGGGTTGCACCGATTACGGTGTGTAAAATTGGTGGCAAACGCTATGAAACGTAAATGCTGCACTGCAATTTAATTTGGTAAAAAATATATGCCAGCATATTTGATGGATGAAGCAATCCTGCTAATAACATTATACAGCTTTTCCGATTGTGTGAGACAAGTTTTTTCTAATAGTAAGTGTATGTACCATCACACACTCAACCAACTCTCCACCTTCGATGAACTTCAACATGTCATACTGTTTTGTGCGGTTTGTGCCTCGTGTGTATTATTTGAGAAGTCCAACTGTCTTTTAGCGTAACTATAGAATGTCGTGAAAACGACTTTGAGGATATAGTGTTGCGTTTGTAGTAATATCATTTCACTGTTTCACCGGCAAACAATCTTGGCAGTGCACAACACGCCAATTATGATCTGAACCAACATTAGTTAGAGTTTTAATAGCGATTCATTATGTGAAAATATTTTTGCAGCGGAATATATTTTGGCGACAGTATTTAGTCAACGTTGATTGAGACTGAGAAAAGTGAGTCAAGGCTGTCACAAAATATATCCCGGAAAACTGCAACACTTTTATTCTGTTAAATGTTTTACAAATGGCTCGGTCGTCCTTTCACCTTCTGGTCAGTTTCATCGATTTGGTAACAGTCGGTCTGTCACCGAACGCTAGGAGTTTTTTTAATTACGCAACATAATTGTGTTGTTTACAAATGAGCATAAAGTAGACGTACGTCACTGCGACGTTCCAACTACTGGAAGCCACATTACTCATTGGTTGCGATCTTAGGCCAAAATACATTACAGGAGAGCGTTTTTATCATGCAACGCTTCTACTTATTTGAAACAAGTCCATTGACCAACCAATTGAGGACGCTATACACACACCTTTGAGAAGGACGATGATGTGAATTACTTGTCCGAAGAATCTGTGGGAAATTTGCCTGTTACCTATATGATGATTTGGCGTGTCGCCCAGTCAGGCGCCGTCTTGCAGGCGAGGAATTATCATTTATGCGTGGCCTTGTCTTAAAAGTTATGCGCAGACTACCAACAATACTATCGATGGTGTGACGCTAACGGGTCTTATATTGATAGCACCTGCCATGCAAAAACGTGGTAAACTAATACCACATTGTACCTACCCTTCCATAACACGTGATAGCGGTTTTGCGCGTTGCTGAGTGTATTGGCCAGGGACAAAACTGCGACATCGGGGGCACGGACGTATCATGCAAACAGTGTGTTGTACAACCAACCTGCGGAGGCTGAGTTGTCCTCCTTGTTCCACTTCTTCAGCGACTGAACGGTAAATATGGAGTCAGGTTGAAAAGTAAGTTGCACTTACCGTGATGCATGTCACCCATTTCTAAAGATTTGAAGACTGTTCTCAGATGTAAACAGGAAGCTGAAATTTGTCAAGCATAATCCTCACGAACGTGCCAGTATAACAATGCTCATCAAGGCACAAGCGTAATATCATTTTTCGCGCACAGTTCTGAGATGGGGATGCAGGGTAAATTCCTGTTTTCTAACTTTCACATGCAACCAAACGGCACTACAACATCGGTTATATACATAGACGTGAAACGTTCATCACTAAGTAGACATATTGTCAACGTTGTTCAACGCTCATTCGAACATTACACAGGTATGGAACTACTCTAGTACGGTAACCGGTTTCGCTTATTGTAGATTATGGTGTCGTCGCAACTAATCCAGGCTTACTGACATAATGGCTAACTAAACGTCAAGCTGTATGAAAGTTTGTCTCGCTTTTTATGGTGATTACGAAATCATGTGGTTCGAAAATAATTTTGAAGTATGAGAGATTATCTCCCATCGCTCACACTGCAATTAGATCGAAACATTTGAGAAGTTGTGCACATTGTAAAATACAAATACCGCTCTAAAAATGGACGGATTATGTTGAATATGAATAAACCAAACTAAACGTCATCTCTGAATATCACAATATGTTGGAAATGTGAAAATAAAACTTGAAGTATTATATATAAATCCAAAAAAGCTGAATATTTGAATAGTCCACAACACATTACCGAATAACTTTATATATTTTGAGACACACTTGATAATGAAGGATGCATCGTAATTATGCGCAAACACCTACTCTTGTTGAAACCAAATGCTTCAATCCAAGGTTAATGTCAGTGAAGAAGAGATTAGGCTCATTAGTGACAAGTGACGGATTCATGGTAACTACACATCCATATTAATCATGTCGGGGGGCGTATACGGAAACAATATTTCAGAAGTTCGCATCACCATTGTGATAACCAGTTTGCCTTGTTTGTTTACACCGGGAGCCTCAATTATTAGAATTTGCTCAGTGTAATATATCCTCTGACGTATGGCGTATAATTGCAAAACGTGCGCATTTAATCTTCGCTGTTCTTTGGTGTCTTTTCCGAGGCCACTGTGTGTTGGATGATCTTGACTTCCGCAGTAATGCTTAGAAGTCTTCACTGTAATTTGAAAGAGATTTAACTGTGAACTTGGTTTGGGTAGATCCGAATCCGTAGAAAAGTGGCAACATTTAAATTGGCTAAGCTTCGAAACCAAGTCGGAGTCTGAAAACTCACATTTGAAAAGGGTTGTCTATCCAGTCGGCGATGTCGTACGAAATTCACAAAACCAGCCAAAGTATTGACAGCGGTAGCTCGCTTGTCCTCAAAAATACATCAGAAGTCACCAGAATCTACTGTTGGTTGCCCGATATATGCTGATATGGAGGCAGTGTAGCTAACGGTGCGTTCAGTGTGTCCACATAATACGAGGCAATAAGCTTAGTCATTATCATTTGAAACGACCTACGGTAACATTCCAGACACTGATACGTACATGACTTGTTTCTCTTGGTTTCATTATCTGCATCGCGAAAAAGCATGGCAATGGGGTTTATGGAATGTTGTAGAACAGAATATAACCTTCAACGGTATAACAATCACTGAAGTGGCTAAACAGCTCGGTCGTCGAACTAAACTCACATTAGTGATAAACAACTCACTCGTCTAATAAAAAAAACTACCACAGCTTATCAGATCTCTGTTAAGCACAGCAACACAGATGTCGATAAAAAGTAGATATTTTAGGAAAATTCGACGTTATTTGCCGTAAAATAACGTCTTTTC
>LUCH01003131.1:55340-73468 GCA_013368495.1 Paragonimus heterotremus | reverse complement strand
CCAACAATTGGGTAAAACCGCGTGGTGGTCAAGCAACAACATGGTCACGAAATATGAAGACCTTGACTGCTCCATTGAGCAAAGTGGGTAGGTGTGGTCTATCTAGCTGGGGTCCTCATGATCACTCAAACCGCATATTAGAGGCGCTATCCGAGGTGGTGATGTGTCGCAGTCATTGACGTACCTGTATCCATACCATTTCTAGTTCTTCCGCTTAGTCTTCTTTTGATCATTTTCAACCCTCTCAGTAACGTTTTCTTCTAGGATATTCCCTGTCACTGTTGAGGTGAGCGGCGGCCCGAGCCACAGTACCTTTTTGTTAGGCTCATGACTGCTATGGTGATGATGATGAGTCATTATTTTGTGCATCTTCGTTCCGGTGCCACTTACCTTTCTCACCGTCTCACGGCTGCTGCGTTAGTGAATAATGTTCAAGTTTATTTTGAGCAACCACTTTGATATAACAGTACATCAGTGGTGATCAGTTCTTGCATTATCTGAACAGCCGAAAACATCATAAGAAACTAACATGTTGACCTTTCGCATGTGGAAGTTGTGAGGTTCTCCTAGTGTTTCAAAATTTCCCTGTTTCACTTATGTTTCTTCATGAGTGTTAGAAGCTCATTAGATTCAGACGACTGTTTTGTAAACTGGTTACCAACGATCTCGACATTGCTCACCACCAAAAATAGACGCCTCCTCAGGTTTAACATTCTTTCGATTGCTTGCGGAGTGCGATGTTTTAAAAGGTTGAGTGTATTTATTAGTCTGCCATTCCGTGGACTACTCTCTGGGTCAACTCCAGCCCGAGCCGTATTGTTTATAAGTAATGCTGTGAGCTGAAAGTGTATTCGTGTAACTCATTGCTCACAGCTGATGCATCTTACTGACGGCTTTCTTTCAATCTCCGGTCATTAATCGGTTGTACTAAGTGCTTAAAAATTCGGCACACTTGTGTTTACTGCCGAATTGTCGTTATCCGAAAATCTCTGATGTATACGGTTGTTAGGTAACTCAGTAATAAGTATATTTTGTCGCATCACAGCGATACCTTTTTATTGAAAATGCTGGCTTTACTATGGCTGATGAACTCTTCGTTCTTATTTTTTGTTTACAGACTGCCAATTAATGACGAACAAATATCTTATTTCTCGACTTCCTATGTAAACTGCGAGAGTGATATGAAAAACGTTAAATGTAACTCATTTCCCTGCCTTCTGGAGGTTTTCACCAAAATTTTACTAGTCTATCGTGCTTTGGAATTGCCGTTTGTTGGGCGAGAGAGCGCTGAATATAAGTGCTCTCAACTGTATCGCAATCAGTGATTTTCCTTCATTCCTAGTGATCTCTACTGTTCCTTCCGAATTTAATCCCTACTGTTATTGTTTGTGACGTCGTTGTTGTCGATGCAGATAACAGCTACAGTCTGAGTTTGATGCGTTCGGCTCAGGACATATGATTTTGGAGCGTGTGAATGTAGCTGTAGATTTGGACTGTCTTTGTAGTAGTTTGCATAATAAATCATTCTGATATATCTGCTTCTAATTTTATCCTCAAGGTTGTTTGTAATTTCGGCGACTAACCTTGTGTTTTCATTTTGTTTTGTCGTAAGTAACTGCTTTCATTTTCTTCTCTCTCACAGATCACATGATGGCTGCTAACACGCCTTTTTTTACGTCATGGAGTTGATTTCCAATCTTCTGATTTATTGGTCAAAATGAATATTTTTTCCTTCAGAGAAATCGGTTGAGGGTCGTCTACAATTTTATGGCATTCGTGTCCATGAGCTTCGATTATGCTTGCTATATTTTGCTATTGGTCACGTACGCTGCCTCTCATGAAGCTGAGTTCAATTTAAATATGAGGCGCTGCCTGCGAACCGAAGGTACTTCAGTTCCCCATTGATTTCTATCCTATATCGATTGGCCTGTGTTTAGAAACTCCAAGTTGGAATCGAACGTTCCACTTTGACAATCATGGTCTCAATTTGACTTTGGAAGTAACCGGCAAACCGTCACATTGGATATTGAACTACATATTCGGTATTCTTGCCCATGAAAAATTAGGGTACCAAAATATCACGTTTGTCGAGCATACATGGGATGAACCTACCAACTCATTCCATCGTCTTGAGTGTGGTGATTCCAGGTGAGTACGTTTCTTCAGCATACTTCCAGCGTGTATGCTATATGGTGAGCCCTCAATTTACATCGTTCACGTTGCCGTAAATTTAAACCTGATCACAAGACTCGGGTTCGTCACCAATGACCCTCACAATGAAACCGTTTTCCATGGACCAGTTCAGTTGCATAACACCTGTTCTTCAACTTGTACTTTACTTTGTACATAGCACTTCCTTAGAAAAATTGAAGTCTATGTTTATCTAAGATGGTTTCACTCCGCATGCCGAGATGATCCGGACATGTCCTGTGTATGTCTGCCCAACGTCTACCGTATTCTCTTTTGCGCGTTTTATGTGTGATCGATAAAACAACACGGTAGGCAGCACTACATTGCGTAGGAATATGGAGAAATAAGCGGTATGTTGGGTTTTCGCTTAGTCGTCTTGACTTCCGAGTTGATGTTCAGAATGCACTGGGTGACTGTTATAACCGAATCTTAGTGAACACGAAAGCAAATAACTAATACGAACAGCGGTGAACCAATAACACGAAATGAAACCCCTTTCAATTGGTCCCCAAACTACAAAATATGAAAACCAGTGAAAACGGACTAAGCAGATTCCGGATAGGCAAGCTATTTAGCTATCAGACACTGCAAATTTACCTGAAAAACTGATCTGTTTGTATAAAGATAAATGACCTTGTGGCCACATGAGCGCACAAAGATATATTTGAAGCCTGCGCTAATCCATATCTCAGTAAGTCCTTAGGATATCAAAATTCTGACAGTGGAATCATGCTGTTGTGGCCAGGATTGCCCTCAACCTTAACAGTGTCGTTGACCAGATACGCTGAAGGATATGCTCACAAACTACATCCAGTGTAAAACGGACAAAAACTCATGTGTGTTTATTGTTATACTTCCTGATCTAAGATTTATTTCCGTTTTCTTCCTTATTCTTTTTAGTTACAGTCTGTTCGTTCGTTGTAAACTGTCATGCAGTTGATTCTGCGACTTCTACTGTTAATAGTAAACTTGACTTCGTAGTACGCGGATCCGGAAAACAGCCGTTTGGCAGCTTTTTTTTGAAGAGTCGAATCTTGAAGTCACTTCAGGCAAATAACATAGGAAACTAGGAGAAGGATTGTTCCAACATACTAAACAACGTTATCATTTATGAGGCGATTTTAGACTTGATTTATTAAAATCCTGCTCGAGGCCATGTCTTCACCCGCTGGTCAACGATAACGAGAAGTGGTTAGCGTACGAATATACGAATCACGGACACGTAGCACATAGCGTAACGATACCCGAAAACCTCAGAAGAACACAGAAAATCTTGACCTTCAGTGGAGAATGTATTTGCTCTCAAACAAAAGGTAACAAAGCAGACCAGTGTCTGCGTATATATAGCCTTGAAGAATCCCATCTGAATTGATGCATTAAAAGTGGAATGGGCCGGTCAAAGACGGACGAAAAACGCGCGCCAAAATTATGTTTTAGCGTCTTATGGCGCAAAATGATACAATTCAAAATCACAAATTATTTTTCGAAGCTGTCTTGAAAAGTAAACCATTTTTGAGGTAAATAGACTTTCCCCAACAGGCCAGTAGTTATAAAGTCTAATTTGTTTGACGGTGCTGGGCTAATGTTGCCCGGGAGGCAGCGAGCACGACGTTGCTATCTGTATTCCATTATTGCACACGGCAAACATGTTCATCAACATGTGCGTCGAAAAAGTACTGCACGTTTTCCGGCGGTATTTAGTAGTACACACACGATCGCTATCGGCCTTTAAACTGTCGTGATGTTTCTTGTTTGAAAGTACATTTTCAGGCTCCCTTACTGGGGAAACGACAATGTCGCAGTTAGAGTTATCACTGTTGTTTTCATGGGACTACGTCTGGCTTAATAGACACTCCCACGCATTCATGTGGACGTACTTGTTTGCCAGTTTTATGTTGTGAGCCCCGTCCCAAATCGTTTCATTTGATGCCATCTAGGTGCTTTTCGGCACATCTCAGACCAACGCTGTACACATACTGGACCATGGCGTCATTACAACTACAGTCGTCGGCACGTATGCTCCAGCTTGTAACAGTTCAGGTGCTTACCAGAATGCGTTCTACGAACCTCTTTAAATGTAATACGAGCGCCAGTTTGAATCATCATGCATTCATAATCAACACTTAGTGTACATATTTTTCTTCCTTGAGCTCTCCGGAGTTCGGCGTGCTGCTATATGGACCCACTATGGATCTTTCGGGCATCCTTCTGATAGGATTAAGTGAATGTCGGTGTTTTAAATGTTATTTCTACGACGGCCTTCACTTGAATTTTTCATGTTAATTATTAAGTTCGTCGCAGACATGTTTTTACTTCCGAATACCCGGCTTGTTGTTGCATTTATTTGAAAGTCTATTTTTATTTCTGACTTCCTGACCATTGTTCGTTGAACATAAATGCAGGGTTATTTTTGGCCTAGGTGAAGTGCCTACTCAGGGCCCGTCGGTGATGTTTGGAATGCTTGTCATGTATTATCCATGAGCGACTTGTGTGTCTATGTGTACCGGCGAGTTAAAGTGGTTGCGAATACCCCCAACAAAGTTCTCTACAAGATGCGGAGTTTATGCACCGATTTTGTTATCTGATACCATTCGTGGGTTCTATTTTCAATCCAGTTGCTTTTTGGCCGGAATTCTGTGTATTAAATTTGTCGAAGCATTTGCTGTTTTTGATGATACGGTCTAATTTAACCTTATCAGATTTCTTCAGCCTTAGCCACTCAAACTGTCTCCAGTCCTGCTGATCGTTCAACCTAGCAGAGCTAGAATTGCATTCATCTGTCATCTTTCCCTTATATAAATGAATTTGACAACGTGCGCCTCGTTTTACAATTCCTTTGGGAACAATTTACCAGCCATGTCGTTCTGTTTGCTTCAACTTTTTCGGATTCGTAGGTGCACACAGCTGCCTCAAGTCCACGTCAACTTAGAAGTCTGGTTGCCTCTAGGCAGTAGTGCAAGCTTTTGGTCTCCCTCTTCTAAGGTGACGGATCATGGCCCCTTGGGTCCAATGAGTCGTTGGGCCCTCCTTACCAGTCATGATTTCATCCATCGGCTACGATCAGCAAATGTGGTGAGTTCACATGACTGCCTACCAGAAGTTTATATAATCTTTTGTTGAATATGGCTGTGTATCTAAGCGTGATTGCTGTGCTCCGCTCTCGAAGAAAATGCCAAACCATTCTGAATTCTCTACCTCGAGTCTGACGCCTTTGACCTACACCAAAATTATTATTCACAGTTGAACTACTCTTTTATTTCCGAGTAGCTTATGATGTAAGTCAAAACTATTGCGCGCTCAAGCTCTGATAGTCAAATCAAGCCTAAGTGAATGTTACGGATGTTTTTGATTGTTTATTATTCCTGATGTTGAAATCGCTTTAGAGTTTTAGTTAGCAAACCATTTAATTCTGACTGTGCTCTTATAAATCGTTCGTCCTTTTTTGACGAGACGGCTTACTGGCTAGGAGGTTTCATTTCATAATATTCATAGGATTGGAGGGATTTGAAGAAGGTCACTTACATCGTACGTCTGAATTTGTGATGGACGGTTTAGAAAGAAAAGATCAGTTGGGTTGTTGTTTCATTTTACGATGGTCAGCAGTAGGAAGAGTGTGAAGGGGGAAGTCAGAAGATGATGATAACAGAATAGGAACCCAACCGTTGTTGGGTTACAACATACAACAGACAACTAGCTAGCGTCAGCAGTGAGAGATCAAGAGTATTCTCCTTCTCTCGCAACGTTTCCGATGACCAAGTTATCTACTTTGTTTGGTATCCTGAATATGTGCGTCAAGTCTGCGCTTGAATTCATCTACCGATGGTGCAGTTACGACAGACTGTGATAGGTTGTTCCAGATTTGGTATGCTTGGACGCTAATCGCGTGTTCTATCTAACTCCGGCAGTCCAGTTGATGTTGAATCTTTGACAGATTACCTCTGGGGTAGTTATTTTCACTCGATACAAGTGTTTTTCCCAAGGGATGTTTGGATTGTTGGAAAATCCTGCGTTATAGTCAGGTCTCCTATGATGTACCTGCAGCGCATTGAGAACTGTTCCAGTTTGCACAACCTGATTGATTGTGGTAGAAGACGTAGTGTTGTACCCCGTTTGATAGCAACACGTTGTTCCTTCTCACGAAGTGAGGACGATAAGTTTGGAAATTTGGCTTAAGATATGAACGTACAAACGAAGTGAATATAGTAGTGAAACCGTCCAAAGGGCCTAATGAGTAACCCAAGTCCCAAGTTAATTTTATTGGTCGTTGACGCATCGCTGGGAGGCAGGCTGAGATTACTTGAAACAATCATGCCTAAATGGTGCAACCCAGGTTTTCGACTTTCAGGGAGTAATTTGTGTAGACCAAATGACAAAGATGCATCACCTTACCCTTAAACGTGTTAAGTAGAAAAGGGTTGTTTTTAGCCAGCGATGCAATATTTTTATATCACTGTGACCTCTCACTTGCAGTCACATTAACTACTATGCACCATAGTTAAGTGCTATCAGCATATAATAACGGTAAAGAATTGACAAGCTTTGGGACCTCAAGCATAATTAGAATAAATAGCAGAGGTCCCAATATAATAGGTCGCTGTTTGCACAGTACTAATTTAAAAGAGTTCCGTTTGCTTTGAACTCACAGCGGCAGTTTTGGTGATATTCGGTGAGCCTTAGGAGGTCAGGATTTTCCATACTGTAATTACGAAGCTTCACGCACAGCATTGATTGGTCTTCTCTGCTTTAGAGAAGCCCGGTAAAGCCACAGCAGCTGGTTTGCGTTCATCAGCCACTTTTGTCCAATCTAAACAGCAGGTAGGTTGGTATCGCCAGAATCCCTTTCGAAATCCTTGTTGATTCTGTGGCGGTTATGCAAATCCAATGAAGTGCTTTCGTTAATGATCATCAGTTAGGCTCTCCAAGATCTTTGAGAGAGTCGGAAATAGTGTGGTCAGCTTACAGTTAACGGGTTCATTGCGATTACCGGGTGCTATAGTGTACACCTTTCAAGCCTTGAAAAGATTGTTGTATCGGGGAGATCGATTGAAAAGTTCACAGGATATCTTTGATGACTCTAGCACATTTTGTCAGTACTAAGGGAGAGATGGATCAGGATCTGGTGACTTATTTCCACAAGGCTTTGATAGTTTTTAGAATACTATTTGCGTTGTGGACACGATTTTTTTTTATGAAATCGATAATGATGGTACTAAATGTAGGCAGTGACTCTGGGGAGCTAGTTACGAACGTTACCAGATGCTGGTTGACAAGAGCGTTGGCGACTCCTATGTTCGAGACCGTCATCTCACCTGTATGGTGCAAATGACAGATTGTGTGATGGCTTTTTGTGATGACAGCCAAAGTATTATAGAACAGTTTTGGATTGACACTAAGCTTGTTATTCAGCCCAAGCCTATACTGACGTTTGTCAGTCCACATGTCTGTTGTTCAATTTTGGACTGTACGCTGATCATCATATGCCTTCCCAGCTTTGTCCAACTTATAAGTGCTCCAAGTGGGTCTCTGTCGGGAAGAACCCAATTCCTCGAAAATGCCGTTTTTATTTGCCTTTGGAGAGGCCTATCTCGTTCTGTTCGAAGTGACCTTCATAGTCAGCACAGTCATGTGCCACTTCACTCTTCACGAGTGTTCTCATCCTTGCGCTAATTTCTGGCATCCCGCCCACATGCTCGTCCTTTAATTGGGACATCAGTGTACTCTGTGGATCTTTGTCTGGTCCACTTCTGTCCTTGTTTTTTTCTGATTGGTCACAAATCCTTTAAATGAGGTCTGTTTGTGACCGTGTTGTCTTCGAATTGAATGACAAAGTAGCTCTGTCTAGAGAGCAGTCTTTTCTCTGTGTTCGTTCGTTAGCCTCAGGTGGTTAGGTTGGCCTGGAACATACGTATTGGTCGTAGATACTCCGTAGTCAGTTGTTCATTACCGTTGATCGTCGTTCCGTTAACTACTGTTTCACTAACCGTTACTCTGTTGTCTGTTTAAGCGCTCGTAGGCCGTATACCGAGTTACAACAGTCTATGCTGCCATTAAGTTTCTTATGCAGTTGGTTTTTGTGCCTAGGTCGTCCAGGTGACCTGATCGGAACATATTTGACGGTGTCCATAGTAAGCTGCAAGTGATAACCGAATAGCGGATGCGCTGACGCATCAGACGAACACATACCGTCGATTGCTTTGGTCGGGGCTATCCAGTTGTCTTCCCGAAGGTTGCTGACGAAGTTTCTAGCCAGGATATTATCTTCACATATCAATTCATAGCTGGTCACTGTGTTTAACACAACCGGGAAAAAGTTGATTTTTAGGTTGTCAATCATATTTTTATTGGCTCATCATCATAGACAGCAATACATCAGTGGTTCACACTGATGCTTAACTGCCACACAACCATGAAGAAGAATAAAAACCAAACCCTTTATAGGGAAAGAGAAGAAAAAAGGGGAAGGGGAGGGGACCTAACCACTGAAAGTTGCTACGTCTACATTCAAACATACAACATCAAAGCGCCTACATGTCGCAAACAAACAACTGAGCTGTAAGTGAAAGTGAGGCATCATCATCAAGACAGCTTCCTTACGGCTTTCACTGCTCCGCGTCATTAAGTGCATTCACTTCACAGACAACTCGGTCAAACAACGACATCATTCATGCCACTGAGCTCGGTTAGCCGCCATCTCACCTGACGTCTCAAGCCACTGACTCTGTGAGTTGCGAGGGCTCCAGCCCGGGAGACGAACCCGATCTACCGTGACCAACCTATTCGTGAACGATTTCATTTGTCTACGGTAGGTTATCATCTGTCCACCTCGCACTTTACGCCAGTCAGCCGCAGCGTCGGCAAACAGTGGTCGGTGTAGCAGGCGACTAGCTGGCATCCTTAGTACTTCTCCTAACCACCTAATTCTGTGCAAGTGTAAGGATTGAACGGAAGAACTCATTTGACAATCAGTGCCAAACACCCGCTTCCTAACTGCCTCGTTGCTTACTCGCTGGTGCCACCCGATACGAGCGATTGAACGCAGACATCGGTGGTCAAACACCTGAAGACGGTTCACGTCTTCTACCTTGAGGGGCCATGTTTCGCTGCTGTAAAGTAATACAACCCTTACTGTTTTCTGATATACGCGACCCTTAGGGTTCAGAGAGATACTTTTCTATTGCCATAGATGTCTCAAATTAGTAAACACCACTCTAGCCTTGGAAATACGCGCCTCTATTTCATTCCCTACACCTCCGCCGCCGCCACCGCTGATGCAACTTCCAAGGTATACAAACCGGTCAACAATCTCCATAATGTCATTATCTAACATTAAATCTACGTAATCACAGCAATGTTGCAAAAGCACTGCATTTTGAGGCTGCAAAGCGCATTCCGAAGTACTTAGCAGAGCGCGAAATTGCGTTCGACGTTGCTTGTAACGCTTGACGATTGTCAGACAGCAACACCTTATCGTCAGCATAATCAAGATCAGTCAGTCCACACCGGCATCATTTGAGTGTCACAGAGAGTCCTCCATTATTTCGTCCATGACGAAATTAAACATAAATGGTGGAAGGGGACAGCTTTGACGTACGCCGCTTCTGGTACTTAAACTATCAGACAGCCTACCGTAAGCCTCAATCCGAGCTGAAGTATGAGAGTAAAGCGCCGATAGTATGTTCACATACTTGGTACACCTCTGTGTTTAAGTGACTTTAGAAGTGTAGATCGATCCACCGAATCGAACGCACCTTTATAGTAGAGGACTACGGCGATTGTTAGCCGACGGTACATATGAATTTGCTCTAGGATTTGACGGAGGGTAAAAATGTGGTCTATACATCCCTGGCCAGGACGAAACGCCGCATGTTCTTACTTAATGTTTAACTCTCGAACTGCAGTGAGTCGACGAAGTATAATGGAGGCCAGAATCCTAGAAATGACTGAGGTCAAATTAATCCTCCTATGGTTCCCACAAGAGCCCCGGCCTCCTTTTTCGAATATGGGGGCTATTGTCGTGTAATATCAGCACGGAGGGTTGGTCTCTGTCATCCACGCAAGTTGAAACAGCTAAGTCAAGGCCTCAACTAACATCTCTCCATCTTCTTTGAAGAGTGCCGGCACGATATCATCTGGACCAACAGTCTTATTACGATTGAGGTTCGAGATGCAGTTGCGAACCTCAGTTTCAGTGAATGGTTCTAAATCTACCGACCAGGGCGTTACATCACAAGTTTGTGATGGCAACGCGGTAAAAGCAGGTGGCCAGCTAAATTGACCCTCAGAGTGTTCCGCCCAACGTTTTAACCTTCTGGACTTATTGTAGATTAGTGTGCCATCTGCCCCGCTGATAGCTTCACTGACAGACGGTCGCCTGGGACCAGTGGCAGGGATAAGCTTAAAGAGTTTGCCGGTGTTTCCTGAGATAAAAGTTTTCATTTCCTTAATTTTATTCACTAACCAAGCCTCACGATCAGCTTTTAGACGACGCTTCAGTTTTCTGCGGATATCCCTTGTAGACTTATTATGTGAACTACCAGGAGGAAACTTCCGTCTGGTTTCTAACAACTCCAGGGATTTCTCTGAAATTTATTGTTTGTTTAGCCCCTGTACCCCTGTGCCGCATGCTACTGTGCCTGCTTTCTGAATGACCTGTGAAATGTGGGTCCACCAGCTATTAGGATCTTCGGAGTGAGTACCACTAAGGCAGCTTTCTAGGTTAGTTTGGTACTTATGTTTTACCGCCGGTAAAGCCAGTTTCTCAACAGCTAATCGTTGCTGTCAGTGTGGTTGTTTTCCAGCAAAAGTAAGAACAAAACGACAACGTACCAACGCATGATCTGAATCCAAGCATGTGCTGCAATAAGAACGACAGTTTTGAATGAAACCACGCCACCTGTAACTAACAACTACGTGGTCTAGCTCAGACTAGGCCTGATTTGAAGAAGGTGGGCGCCATGTATAACATTGACACGCACGATGCCTAAAACTATTGCTGGCTATAAACAGTTTATACTCAGCGCACAGCTGCAGCAATCGCCCGCCATTATGTGACCGATGTGACGCTATCCTAAACTTGCCACTTAAACGAGATTCAACCTCACCAAGGCGATCCACCTGGGCATTCATATCTCCGGCCAGAACGACTATGTCAGAGCCACATGTCGACCGAACGAGGGCGGCCAGATCCGAGTAAAATGCGTCCTTGACGCCGACGTCACTACAGTCAGTAGGAGCGTAAGCAGACAATGAACAGATTTCTGAAAGTCTTGCGTCTAGGACTGGCTTTAAGTGAACCTGCCAAGCGGACGGCACAAAGTCTATTGTTAACCGAAACCCAGTCTATCACTGCGGCTGCGGCCGTCGTGCTGAGGGCTGTAGCTACTCCAGCCTGACCTGTAACAGCGGCTGTGGAGTCACCCGAAGTGTATAACCAGTATCGGGTAGACAATGCGGGTGCTGTTAGTTCCATACGCCGACTACTGTCCCGGATTTTAGTCTGTGAGGTACAGCAGACGTCGACATGCAATGAATCTAACGTTTGTGCGAGAGTGGCCTGTTGACCTATCTGCTGTAGAGTGCGAACGTTGTAGGCATCCATATTAGTTCGCATTCTAGGTCTAAGCAATGAACGAGGGAGGTCTGAAGTTAAATGGCAAGAAACGGAACTTACCGGCTTAGTGTTACCACGGTTAGTTACATCTGTTGTGGGACCTGTGGAGTAATTATCAGAAATGGAGTTCGGGAGGGGCCTGAGAACTAAATTGGGTAGAACAGTGGAGGAGGGGTCAGAAGTAGCATGTTTACGCCTATCCACCCAGCTGTATGCAACAGATAGGGCGACCCGGTTTATACTGCGAGACGGCCGATGCAGTATGGGATTACTTGTGTTGACTATTGATGGTTGTATGTGGGCTGAGATACTACCAGAGCGCCCAGACTGGAGAACGGTTAGGGTTGTCATCCAAAGCCTTTGACTAAAAAGCTCATACCGCAAGGCAGCAGGTGGGTGGCAGTGTACCAGAACTGGTACGTTTTCCGGAAAAAGGATGCCAACCTACCTCCAACCCTCATCCTGGAGGACCAGGAGACTGGTTCGTCAGACATCTATCTATTGGCCTGCCTGGCACGAGTGACTTTATCGGTGTGGTTTCCACACTGTCCAGTTTAGCCCAATGGGTCGTCGAGATGCGCAAGCCGTCACACCGCATCAAGGTCCAATCTCGTCGTTTCATTGGCTAGACGATAATCTAGCCCCGCAGGTTTGTGGGCGACCTTCTACTTTGTAAACCCTCTGAAATTTTTTGGCTAAGTGAGGTTTCATAACTACGTAGAACTGAAAAGCGGATGACGCAAGTTTACTATGACCGTCGATGGTGTTAAAGTCAAATTCGAGGTATTTAAAGTTATCCATATTCAGGGGGTGTGAGATTCCTGCCGAGGTAAGCTCTCTGTTGTTGACTACCGGCGAAGCAGACAAGGTTTGATGAATCATACTTACCAGACAACTCGATTATTCAGAATGTATAGTGCGCTACATGGTTTTAGGCTTATGAACAACATATTTCTTGAGCGGACTCTCAATATAAAGCGCTTTATCGCCGCCTCTCTCACGTTGACAGTCGTGGTGGTACGCGGTCATACCTTGCGTTTTAATTACTTCATTTTTAACGTCTGCCACACACCAGGTTTATGGACAGTCTTAGTGCATCGCATACCATCTGAAACTCCCCCTCCATTCCGTTGAGACGGGAGGTATTATTGGTACAAAACCACTTGACGAAAACCAAAGACAATAACCAGAACATCACGTAACTTGAAGATTCCCTTTGCGCTTTCCGATATCCGTCTGGTTGGAACCTGGTATCATCTGGAAGTTGTTAGTAAATGGTACTCCATGGCCATAAGGCTTAGTCAGTCATACATTGAATTAAAAACGACACTCTTAAAAGACTTAGTGATGGGATGAGCAGGCGTAGGTAGCCTATTAACATTTGTCACTTGGAGGTCAGAAAGCTCGTATTTAGCAGCTGTAAAACTACATTGGTTCAAACAATGAGGTGCATTGGTACAATTATTCATAATATTCAGAGAGGAAGTATTGCCACTGTCATCACTTGTGCCTTTTACCCTGGTTTACAGATTTACGACCACCGAATCAGGCCTTATTAGTCTTGTAAACGTCCGGATGTATTCTGATTAAGTTTTACAGACCTATCACGTGTGGCTTATTGTGGCACTATTATTTTATCAGTTTCACTTTTGCTGCTAAATAGAAGACAGTTTCTTAGGTTGAGTTAACATTCCAGCGAAACAATTCGTGATAAAGATAGTGATTGGTGAGTGATAGATCAGAGTCATTACGAAGTGTTTGAATCTTGCTGCGGATTAACGGCTAGTGCGTCTCGATGACACAGTGTGTTAACCTGATTATGTGGTAATCACCTCGACGGTGTAATCTCACCTTCAAAGCTGGCTAATTCTTGAACGACTGACGAACTACGGTTCTCCAGGCTGGAGGCTGGAATAAAATTGACTCCTTTGTCCGTAACACGGACGCTTTCAGATTTCTATTTACTCTTTGTCGTGTATTAAGCTTTTTGGTTGAAGATCATGATTATTTTCTTGTTTAGCTCTAGACGTGTAGACAACAGCTCAGCCTACGTACAACCACGACTTCGCACAATCATGTTACTTTCATATTGTATGGGCCGTTACGTGTTGTCATGTATGGTGTGTCCCGTAATGTGAATAAGTGAAAATGTACTGTTGTTGATGCTTCCTTCATTATCCCTTTCTGCCTGACTTTTAAACCTGATTTCTAGCAGTTATGCTACAACCCCTAGATTACGCATGGTTAATCTTAATATCACTACCTTCATAGGCTCCAGCCTCCACTTTCTGGTTTCTGACTCTGGTTTTCCTCCACTTAGTCACTTATGGCGACTCTAGACATCCTTTACGTTCACACTAAAATAACGGGCTCGTCGACAAGCTGCTTTCGCCTGGACACCAGACGTTAAAAATCGTCTCCTTCATTTAAAAGATTAAAGTCCGGAATAGTAATCAATGTGTTCTACTGATGGCACCCGAAACTGGCTACTCAGTGGTAGTCGTGCACTTCACGTCTCCTCCTGGCTGTCCTCCTCAGCCAGACTATGGTAAATGTAGTCTTCAGCACGGCAGCCGCATTGGTAAGTTGGACTCCTGTCAACGGCCAATCCTATGCCGTCTGCCCGACGAGCGCTGTCAGAGCTTGCTTCGAACACTTCCCGACCACATTATTGCATCTGTTTATATCATTACTGATTGCTGTGATGCAGTTGTCAGCGCCAATTTACTCGGGTCTTGATGTTTTCTCCAAGTCCGATACATGATTTTGATGTAGTCATTTTGGTCGGAACAACGTGAGGTCTCACTTAGACGGCAACTTGATAGCATCTCGTCGGTCCAACAATTGTAAAGGGGCTGTTCCGAATGTACGTCATGCACAGATTACTTTCAACCACTATTTTCTTTAAGTATTGTGTGCGTCATTGTCTCGTCGTCGTTTTACGGATCAAACCTGGATTCATTTAGATGACATGGTTGTTGGTCGTCGATTACGTGGTTCCATTCAAAACTGCCGCCCTTAGCAAAACGTGCCTTATCATTATCCTCATCAAAGACATCAATGCCTTAATGGTTCGCTTTCATCTTCAGTGCTTATGCAACCATGAAAAGAGTAGAAAGGTTTAGCAAATAAAAAAAAAGATAGGGAGAGGAGGCCTAACCGCTAGCTTTGATAAAACCTGCGAAGAAGATATGCCTAACAGTTCGAACATTGCGGATTCCAGTTGCCGCTAGTTCGTACTTTCGATAACGATTCGAAATGCAGACTTTGCAGCATGTGACATGATAATTTGTTAACCTAACGGTGGATATTCGAAATGTCTTTGAAATTTGTTTGGTACCGGCCAGAACATTCTCTGTTGCAGTTCACGTAACAAATTCAAGAGAGTGTCTGCTTCAATCTCAGGCTTAGTCTGTCTGTCAACAAGAAAACTTAGTTATCTGAAGTTAGTGAAATGGAAGACACTCTTACCTCAGGGACTGTTAATAAACTGTTTCGGCTTGTCCTTATCGTTCGTCCAAGCTGTCTACTTATCACTGGAAATGTCGGGATACTCATTTGTAATCAGTTGAAAAAATCGTGCGGCTGGATAGTGCACTTCGAGAAGCAGCTTAGATGGTTTCCCACTTGCAGCTGCATATTTGTCTACAAAGTGCGGTTACCTTGATTTTGAATGTTTGAGGTTGGCCATAGGCATTTTCAGTCATTGGATCTCATTCCTTCCTTTTTTCACTCCCTGGTTCTCTTTTCCATGATTGTATGACAATTAAATACTAGCGTGGTTCACTGATGTATTGTTGTTTATGGTGTTGGTGATAATTATGTTACCAGTACACCTCCGTAATATTTGCGGTACGATCCACTGTTCACCTCATCAGTGCCGAGGGATATTACGTAGAAAAAGTTATGTGGCGAAAAAGGGAAAAAATATGCTGTGGAATCCGACTATATAACAGGGCTAGAAATATGTATGCCGTCACCCCAGTGACTGCAGTACGTTGTTATCTCGAATACCCTTCGTAAAAAGCGATTGGATTACCCACGAGCTTCTCAACGTGGTTAGTGACATCTACCCACTTTACTCAACAGAGCGGAATAAATAGATAATCCTGTTCTGTAAGTCTAAAGCCACTTACACGAACTGAAATCTGAGGTTCTATTTTTGTTTTCAAGTGCAGTCAGACTGCTGAGTCGAATGACGTCATGCTGGTACTCTTCAAGACGTTAGTGAGAACCCTCAGTGCGTTGGTCCGGCTGTTTCACCTTGCGTCAATGCTTGAAAACGCCTCTTAACCCGGGCTTTAGAGAGTTCTTTCAAAAATCAGAAGCGAGTTAGCTTGATTACAAGTATTAATGTCTTGATGTCCATAATGTTCAGTACGCCTATTGTGGTCCGGGAAGCAGGATGCATAGATGTGGCTTTCACCGCTCAAAATTTTGGAGCTGCTTCCTGTCGTACGAACGCCTTCCAAAACGGCTAATGGGATCATCAAAACTCGAAACCGTTGAACTGTGGACAACGTGAGAAATCGAAAGAGCACGCCATTCAACATCTTCGCTGTGACTGGTGATAAATAACCGGTGTAGGTTGATGAGAAACGATACGAATCAGATGAGCAGAATCAAACCAAATGACATAACTTTTAAACGGCAGTCCCACTGTTTTGTGGACCAGAATTAACATTGAAGAATGTTTACACTTTTTGAGCGAAACGGTCTTGTTTCATTAAATGACTATACGTATTGCTTGCCAACAATGGCCTTTTTTTATCGATTACAAGGTGCATTCACCACTTCCCATTTTCAGAGTCGCTTAAACTTATGGTACACTGCATAGATGAGCGGGCGTACTATCGGCGCCTTCATACTTGCGTTCAAGTGAAGGTCTACTGCGAACCGTTTAATAAATTCGAAACTAAGAACGGCGTACGTTAGGTCCATCCACTTTTGCTCTGTTTTGTCACTGGTGAAACAATAGAGGAACGTTTGCGTTAGTCTTAAAATGTCGACGTGAAACATCCACATAGTAGCAGTATTCTTCTGCCTGATTGTTTTACATTTTCGTTTCTCTATAAAACGGTTTTTCTCTTCTTTTTTCATAGTCATACTTTGTAGTTACTCGAGTCACAATGTCACCTAGTCTGGCTCATCGTCCTCTATGTGTATGCCGGCGTTTGGTACTCGTGCATATTTCAGCTGCATTCACCAGAAGTCATCCGAATGATAAAAATATTGTCACTTTTGAGTAGAATCTAAATGAAGTGTATGTTCAGTAATTGCTTTCATTTATTCTACCCATGATAATGACAACACATCACTTTGATACTGTCGAGTTGCCTAAACTTGGTCAGAAATGTTCACGGTAACCTGATTTAGTGAACTTTTGGCATTACCAGTGACCCTTCTGAAGACCGATAACTTTAAAGGAAATGTGGCCTGAAATGATCATTCGGTTGAGTCATTCTCGACAGTCTTAGCTTGGCATTTGATGATGTCGATTGGTTGTTCCCTTGCATCTCAGTGCTCTCCGACAAATGAACAAAATGTCTTCAAACGCGAAAGGAATTCATGTAAAATTAATACCTAATTAGTGACGAATCAGGAGCGTAGGGTAAAAATGTGGTCATGCTTTGCTGTTAATTTATTTCATCTATAGGTTTCCGTATGGGTTCTGGTACGGTGGCGTTTTTTCAGTGTATTCAGCACACCGTTTTATGGTTATGATTTTACGCATCGAAGTATCATATGGTTCTCGTTTATCTCTATGTATTGTTGTGAAATGATTTGCCGACAATGCATGCATGGTTTATCGATGGTGTTACTCTTATTTTTTGCTCCAACAGTCGCGTCTGGAATCACTCTGCTGCTCGCATACGCAGCGGTTTTTTCAAGATCGTCAAGGTTACTCCAGAGCCACATTCACCACGCCATCGTCCTGCAATCTTCCTTCCGGTTGCAACGCGTCTTGTCACCGAGACCGTAAGTATCTTACTTGTGTGTTTTATGAACTCTTGGGTTGTGGGCATTTGGAATTCAAGCCTCTGAATGCGCGCATTCTTAATGTCTTGTTTATTCTTGACCATTCTGACTGTGTTCATTTAATTCAGTTCATTTCTAGACGGAAAAATGAGCAGAGACAGCATCGGCCAAACTGTTTGAACTGTACGTGTGAACGGCTTGTATTTCGCTCGCAACTCTACCCGCATCCTCGTACGATCGCTTCTCAACATCGGTTATATCGATAAACTCAGTATCGATGGCTCAAACTTTTCGACGGTGTCATCATTATCATCATCACAGCCATGAGCCTGACCAAAAGGTACTGTGG
>LUCH01003131.1:2534-52371 GCA_013368495.1 Paragonimus heterotremus | reverse complement strand
CTAGTCAGCATAGCCCGCCGGATCAAAACAGTACACAAGCCCGACCACCTCGGCAAGGTAGCAGTATAGGTCGGGTGTTGATGGACTCTATCGTGAACTGCATAAGAGATCCCGCCAGGAAAATCGGTCCTTTGGATCATTTAATGGATTATACCTAAGACAGTGGAATCTGCGGGTAACAGAGTCCAAATGTGAGGTTTCCGTGCTCCGGGCCTGGCTTCGTGGCTCAACTGGTAGAACGCTTGCCGCGTTAATGTATGTTCTTTCTCAGTCGTTGGTTCGACTGCAGCTTAAGCCGAGATTTTTCACAATTAGGTCTTATCTAAATTATCGACTTCCGCCTGAGCCTGTAACCCTTCCCCACTTTGAAGACTATTTTCTAGTTCTTGCTTATTGCTAATGGATTGGTTAACTTTCGGTTAAGATTACTATGTTGATTCCTCTTTGCAAATTGTCGATACGCCCCGCAAATTGTCTTCATTCTGTCTGCTGCCATGTCTTCATTTACGGCAGTGTGCAGTTGTCTAATCCAGATTCGGTCAAAGTGATCACAACGATGTTTTTTAGGATTACTGTTAACTGTTTGAGCAGATCCTGGTTAGTGTTCGGTATTGTGGAACAACTGGAAAGCCTGTGCAAGCTTACATAAGTGAGCCTGGGTGTTTACTATAACGTCACAAAGGAATGTTCTTATAGCTTGAACCATTTAGGGTTGCCAAAGAAGGATTAACTCTCTCCATTCGATTGATCATAGTTACCTCATTCATAGGTTACATCAACACCTTGCGTTGTCGAAAGGCTCGTGCTCTCAGTGAACCGTTCACTCTAGACTCTCCACATGCGCACTCTTTCGTTCAACTCCCAAGGTTGAATTTACAGTTTTTCAGTCTGTCTTCCGCATTTCAGTCGACCGTTAAATGTCGGTCTACACGCCGAGCCCGATAGAACTGTGCTGGGTTGGATGAGTAAATGATGATCTTACAGAGTGTGAAGTTATGACAGGATGAGTGATAGGTATGCATCAGAGGTCGTGTGGACAGTGGTTACCGAGCTGCCATAACTTCATTCACTTCGGATATTTCGCCAGTGAAACCACTCTGAGTGATACAGTGCACTCCCACTACTCAGTCTGTTTTCAGTCAGACGACTTACATGGAATTAACAACTTTCATCATACATTTGCGGATATCAACGCCGACATATAAGTCCACCAATACCATAAGCTACAGCTGCTTGCACAAATACTGCTCGTAATGACACTGTGGCTACTAAATGTTTTTGCCTGACAACTCGTTTCCTTTTTGTTTAAATCTTACACCTTTTGTGTCACACTTCATACGGCTGACGATGGGAACACGTAGGTTCATCTCACAAAATACTTACTTCTGTTACAATGTTTAAACGAATACACGATGTTTAGTGCCTTTTTTGTTTCCACTAGTTGTTTCAAATGAAAGAGGTGAAGCAAGAATTGTTGAGTCAGTCAAAGGGGTTAAAAGTTGGGTACCTTATCGCTAGATATATTTCGTTTACTTGCTCGTGTAGATAGTTGATCCGGATATTTATCTATGCTTCATTTAACCTTTCAAAAGTGCTTCAGATCCCCATTGTTTTTTTTCAGTCGAGTGAGTGTTCTGTCAACAACGATCGCCTGATAAATATTGTGCTATGGTTTGTAACCTAACCAGCGGACTTTGGTTTATCCAGTAGCTTTCTGTTATCAGCTGTTCTGAGTACATATAGTTCTGTGAATTGTGGGCGTTGTTCGAGATCGAATTTTTCTCCGACACTTGTCCATTTTCTGACCAAACTGGTGCCCCCTCCAAATGTGTATCACATTGTGACGACATCAGTGTTTAGCGTCTGCATATGGACGATTTTTAACAAATGGAGGTCGTTGAATCTGGTGGTCAACTTAGCTTTAACACGGAAGCATCATTCTACTAAATCTTTTCAATACTTCGAGGTTTATTGTCAGACGGATTTTTTCCCCTGTTACTTTAACATACGAAGAACAATTGTTGTACATAACAACCTGTTGCCTGATGGGATATTTCTTGATTCAGATTATGGCGACACAAAGTATTGTCTAATCATGTCAGCGAATCAAGCTTTTGGACAACTTATGTTGCTCCGTCCAGTGTTTTTAAGGTGCTCTTTACGACTTCAATGTGTCTAACCGTTGCCCAAAGATCGTGAAAGTGTTG
This sequence comes from Paragonimus heterotremus, assembly GCA_013368495.1. Classification (NCBI taxonomy): domain Eukaryota; kingdom Metazoa; phylum Platyhelminthes; class Trematoda; order Plagiorchiida; family Troglotrematidae; genus Paragonimus; species Paragonimus heterotremus. The sequence goes on along the minus strand of LUCH01003131.1, from coordinate 50,164 downwards.
CTACCAGTAGATACGACGATGGATTTACTAAAGTTTGTGACCAATTTGTCAATCTAGAGAAGTATTTCAGGGATAGCAAGACTATAGGAATTGAAGTCTAAGCCTTCGTTTCCAAGACCAGGACGGTTTACGTTAACTGGGGTCATTTGTGACCTCCTTATTCTGTTTCACTTAAACTTCCGGACCGTACATAGAAGGCTGCATTTTTGCTTTGAGTCCATAAAACATGGCTACTAAAAATCGGAGATGTCAGGCATATTGAGGTCATCGATGTTTGTGTTCGGTCACATTTAGAGAGTGACATCAGCTAGTAATCAGTGATAAGGTTAGGCAAATTCAAGACGCTGGAGAATGTGACGTCCAACAAAGTTTACTGGTTTGAATGTTGTCGTTGTTTGGCCTTGTTCTTTATGAAGTAAAGGCAATTAATACAGTGGGACAGTGAAGCCGTATGCAAACTGTGTTTTGGGTGCCCTTTTGTGCGTGCCTTCAGCTTAGTTTTTTTTGCAGAATATGGACATCCTGATTTTAACTTTTTAAGTTTCCCTCAGTGAATTATTCCTCCAGTTCGTTAACTCCAAATTAGGTTTATCCTTGGTTTTGTGATAGCTAGGCACCATTTCAACCATTGGTATGATGTTGTCGCTGATAATAACAGCAGTGGCCATGAGATTCCCCTCCCCATAGTTCTTATCCCATCTTCAAATGTTTTTGTCCACTTCAGCTTTGCACACTATTCTTTTCACCCCTTAGTGTTATGGTCTTTTATCGTTTCCAATGTAGATCATATGTACATAAGTGAAACGCTTAATCTACAGGTTTGGATTTCTACTGGTAACTCTAGCCCCGTCAATCCGTGCTATCACTGAACAAATGCGACAGTGAAATTCCATTTTCGCGCTCTTCACATAAAAGATGCTTACTTTCACATAACATACTAAGTTACCGGTTATCTTGGTGCTGCTATGTTACTCAAAACAAGAGGACAACAATAGTAACCGTTGTCAGATTCGAACTCATAATCCTATCATCAACAGTTTACATTACTGTTCTAGTTCAGACTGAGCTTATAGTGCTGCGACGCATAAAGTTCCCTTTCACCCTCAATTTTTGATACCCATATACAATCCTTGTTTTTAAAGACTATTATTGTGCCGATTTTCTTACCTGGTATGTATTTCACACTCCCATGTATTTTTCATCCTGATGGCCTGTTAAATTTTTTCAAGCATTTCGGCGCTGTACTTGGACCGTCTGTGCATATGTGGATGCTTCTATTCGTTTTCCTATCCATTCACGTTCTTCTGCCCTGTGAACTGTGCCGCCACTGTGTTGAAGGCTTATATGCTTTTTTTTTGATTGGCAATTTCGTGTTGTATTGGGCTTCATCTCCGGTTGTGTACAACTGGGGTAACAATATCCCTATCGATTCAAGTTTGTTGCGGTGCATTCGTATTTAGATATCTCTAACCCAAACTTGAACAGCATAATCACTGACTAATGTGTTTTTGTGTTTTCTCCCTCCAGATTTGCTGTCTTTCCTGACTCAGAGCGGTGCTCATTCAACTGAAAACGCTTCAAAGACTGACCCAGTAAATGCTATGCTTATCAATTGGTATCCAAACGGTATCGGCTGCATGTCGTCCACGTTGGCTGCAGTTCCGTTCACTGCTTGCGATTCTGTCGTAGTCAATGCAAACTGGTCAGGATCATGTGTTCCACATCGTTGGCTACCTCCACAAACTGGATCGCCTCAAGAGAACTGTGTCTATGAATCTCATCAAGCCGTAAAGTTGACTTGGGCTAAACTGAAAACAAGTCTTCCGTTAGTCTACCAACTCGTCGATCAAATGCGCTTGTCACAAGCTGACTTTGATGAACTAGTGGATGCGGTGCGTGTGCCTTCCGACGGGTTTAAATTTCCGATTTTGAGATCCCAATTCATCTAATTATTATTAATCAGCTAAGCGACGACGTTGTAATTCACAAACTGTCCTTCTTCTAGCCTTTTATGCTCTCTGCGTTATAAGTAATATGAATTGCTTTTGCAACACTGTTGTAGTTACGTAATAGGGTTTCGTGTATTCCCGGTCGTATGTGGGCTGAACCACTGCCAGGACGCCCAATCATAGCCTTCGGCTCAAAAGCCTGTACCACAAGGCAGCTAGTAAACGACAGCAAACTGAAACTGCTAACATTTTTGTTGAGGAAAAAATGTATTTTTTTCTTACCTTGGAGGTCGGGGATGACTATAGTTTATCTCTTTGGCTTGGCTAACACAATTTGGTTATCATATCCTCTAGGTTAACCCCAAAAATCATCGAGATGTTCGGACCGTCGGATCGCCTCAAGGTCCACTGTTTTTGTGCTGCTCAACCTTTAAGTACGCACTAGATCGGATGGTTAGGCAATGGGCTAAGAGTGCCAGCTGGTGTGTCGTACCGAGCACTGTTTACCGATGCTAGTGTAGCGAAAGGGTGTCCAATAAAACACAATCTTCATTGTCCAACGCGCTAGTTACCATTCCACGCACGCGCTCGCGTTTGTTAGTCAGAATTCCGGTCCACAACAGCCCAGGTTTCCACTCACACGTCATATGCACTTCTGCCAGGTTTGTGTGATCGACACATTCTGTCGGAGGGTTTTCCGCCTGACAGTCCTCGTCTGTTGGTCCGATCTCGTTGGGCGATGTCTCGTCCTGTCGTCCGTGTTGTCTGCAATCTATCCACTGTGGGCTTTGACCTTATCCTACGATCGTGTCGAGATATTCATCCGAGCGTTTGAATAATCCCGCCCTTGATCTTGTCGTCCATCCTGCTTTGCCTGCCACATCTCACCAGTTGGTCCGATCCGGTTGAGTGATGATTCATCCGGTCGCCCATGCTGTCCCCGTTCCGCTCGCTGTGAGGTTTGGGAGGTGCCTTCCCCCGCATTGAGATATTCCGCCGAGTGTTGGAATACTCGCACCTCCGGTTTGATAGTCCACCACATTTGGGCCGATTGATATATGATGCGGGGAGGATAAATGACGACCTAGCGTAGAAAAATGAAGTCGTTCACCAGGGAGCTGACCACTGTAGGTCAGATTCTTCTCGCGGGCTGGGGACGTTAGGTGAAATGATAGCTACTCGGGCCCAGTGTTTTGAATATTTTTGGTATAAAGGTGCGATTAATATTACACGTGGCAGTAAAAGCCCCAAGGTCCTGTCGATAACTTTCAACTCGGTTACTCGTTTGCAAAGTGTAAGGATCTTAATGCTGAATGCCTGGACGTGGAATTAAGTGCCTTTTAGTTACTATGTCTTCTGTTTTGTTTCTTTCGTTCCTAATTAGGGATTTCTGTTCTGTTCATGATTGACACCTAGACGTCGGTGTGAACCGCTAGCATGTTGTTTGTAACGATGACGATGGTGGTGTTTACGCAGATCTAATGTGGCATCATGCTTTTATCATGCCATTTTTGATGGTTGATTGGTGGTGACAAGCAGTTTGATCGTTTCCTGACTTCGTTTATAGAAGGATACAGCGATCTTCACCCCATATCGTTTGCCTTTGGCCACTAAGAGGCGTCTTTCCAGACTTTTGTCATTTACGTCGCCTTTGCTCTTTTTGTTGATATCTCAGTCGATTGGTGCGTAGGGTTTGAGGTGAAAAATGACTTGGTATGGAGAAATGAAGTCAGTTTAGAGTAGATCAGTCATCTAAGTTCGTGTTTCTTTTTGGGACTGGAGGTGATGACGATTAACTGGGGTTATTAACGTGAATTGTTCCGTTGTCTGGCCGAGTTTCCGCCAGAGTAAATGGCGCACCAAAAGCTACAAAAGAGCCTTCTGCCGTGTAGATTTTGCCATCCTTTCGTCCTCAACTTTGTTCTCTTGTTTACAGCTTGTAGACATTTTGCTACTCAATATTTATTTTCTCCTTGAACTGATGTTTCTTGCGAATGTGTGTTGTGTTGTTGTTGTTGTTGTTGAAGATAACAGTGTTGCAATCTGATTCGGTGACCTGTAAGAGACTATAAGGAGAAAACGTTCAAAGTTACATTTTTTGTATTGTTAGTTATTTGTCTAAGAATGCTTGATCGCAAAATGCACTCATTGAAATATGGTATGATGTTAGTGAAGCTGTGTATGCGGAGTTCCCTATCGGAGATTTTTGAGCACTTTCTCTTACCTGGTTCGTTACACAGGATGCACTGGTTTCTTTTATTTACAGAGTTGAGTGGTTTTTTACCGATTTTCTGATAAAGAATGGTTGTCTATTGGTATTAAGATACTACGCTTTAATGCCTACCCTACATGTGACTCAGCAGATTGTTTATCACAAGCCTCACTATGATGTTCGTCTACTTTTAGGTTGGACCACCATTTGTTTTCATTTTTAAGGTTAATGTAGAATAGTTCGAGAAGTGAGACATTGTCTAAACTGAATGCTCGACTTGTATTTTCTAAGATTTTGCGTAACTTTGTTTACAGGTCACCCAACAGGTGCCATTCACTGTCCTCTACTCCTAGTTATTTTTCATCCAAGTCTTGTCACCTGACACTCAGTTATCCCGTACACATGTACACCGTTTCTAGCCTAATGTTATACATTTCCTCTGACGGTCACAGAGGCGAGAGTGTGTTACGATCCGTGTGGTCAACCAAAACTAGAAGCGCTTGGCACACGATAACACGTATACCATTGGCGGACACATAAAACAGAACGTAAGAAGAAGAACACAGAAAACCTTCACCTCCTACCGGAATTGTGTTTACTGTCAGGCTAAAGGTGAAATTAAACCAATGCCTCCGTGTTTGTCAATTTTCGTTTGCCTTGGGGAAACCCTCACTAGTGGGTGCAATGGATATGGAATCAGTCACTAACAGGACAGCAGGGAAGCAGGCGCCAAGGCTCGTTTTTTGCACACTATGACGAAATCCTGAGATATTTTTCGAGGAAATTTCAAAAAATAAACCACTTTCAGAGAAGCCGAACTCTCTTCAATTGAAGGGATGTTCACCTCATCGATTTTTTGTGTGCGCAAGTTTTCTTTACCACCTATTCTTTCATCCTTAAAAGCTCGCTAATCCTGTTAGCTTTTATCTGTTCGATTCAACTCTCGCCTGATGTGATTTCTTTCTTCCGTTTTGTTTTACTGATCCTGCCTGACTCTATAAATGTTCCAACACTGTTGGCGATCGACTGAACCATCAATGTGCTTTTCGAACTGATAAAAAAAGTTCTGTTCTGATTACTCTAGTTGTCTGTCGTTTTTATCACGGTGAAGATTGAGCTCCATCTCTTCCTCAGCTAAAAATATTAATATCTGTTTCTTCATCCATTCCGTTTATTCTCATTCAAAGGCCTATTCATCGTCAGCATTTGCCTCGGAAGCCGAACGGAGATCACATTACTACAATGTCTCGTGTAATTGGGTACGTCGCTACCCGAATCGATGGAAAGCGTGGACAAAGGGTTGGAAGGAGAAGCAGAATCTGACTATAGCCGGTTTGTTCACTCTTTACGGCAAATGGGTGATCCCCAACCTCCATACGGGTGAGTTTCATTGTGCATCTATACACCCATCTATTTGCTTGTGTATGTATGCGCTTGTGTGGGGAGCAAGCACTGGTGTACAGATTCATAGGCCTTTGATTCATTTACTTCTTGTTCGTGTGTTTTCTTTCTGTAGTTAGAAATGTTCACTGCATGGTATGTAGACATTCGTGTTGGATGATTTTCCAAGTTGTTTATTTAGTTTACCAACGTTTATTCACTATGCTAGGTAACATCCTCAGACCAGTTTCATGTGAAACTGCACACTTTTATCTTATTTTGTTGAAATGGAATTCAAGTCTTTGTGTCTGGTGTAATACTTGGTGCTGTTTATCAGGCAAGTGTCTTTCAGTGTTACTTAAGTTGTGAAGCCAGATGCATGATGTTATGTCTACCTATACATCGATCAGCCAGGTTCCCTGTTTGTTGATCATGTATTTCGTTCTGGGCACTTGTGTTAGCGCGTGTGTAGATACCGTCGAACCTCGGCGTTATTTTATGCTGCAATTGCGGTCAGAATCGACTCCAAATTGTCCACTTCTATTCATCATCGTCGTCGTAAATGACAATACATCTGTGATTCTCACTGACGCTTAACTGTCATACAACCAGGAAGAAAAAGTAAGCCCTGGCCAGGAAGAAGAAAACAACAGAAATAGAGCGGACCTAACTGCTAAAAATACCATCGTCTGTATTCAGACATACAACATCAAGGTGCCTACACCTTGCAAACAAACAAGCGAGCTGTGAGTGAAAGTAAAGCGTCATCACCAGCACAGTTTACTCAAAGGTTTCATTGTACCGTGTCAATAAGTGCACTCACTTCACAGACAACTCGGTCAAACAGTGACAACATTCGTGCCACTGAGTCTGATTAGGCACTGTCTCACCTAACGTCTCCAGCCACCGACTCTGAGTTGCGATGGCCCCAGCCCGACCTACAGTGGTCAACATCCCTGGTGAACGACCTCATTTTTCTACGCCAGCTAATTATCTGTCATACCGAGCACTTCGTCGATACTGCGGCCGACTTTCGTAAGGTACGAGATGGACATGACCTAGCCGTCTGAGTCTGTGTAAACGTAGAGACTGAACACAAGAACTCGACTAACAGTCACTACCAAATACTCGCTTCCTGACCTCCTCGTTGCTTACTCGGTGCCTCCCGATACGAACGATCGAACACAGACATACACGGTCAAACACCTGAAGACGGTTTACAACCACCTTTGCGGAAGGACATTGCATTTTTAGCATTTGTAGGACTTGAAGGTGCAATTAGAATGACGTTCACTGGATGTTGCTTAATTTATCTACTACCTTTGTAGTGGCACAATTAAGTTGGATTTGAAGTGTGACGCTAGTATCAACATTCGATGTTTTTTCTTAAAATCAGCAGTCTTTCCTTGCGCGAGGTACAAGGAGACATTTTCCAAATTATTTGTGAGCTTTGTCGCAGAGGTGAACAATTATTATGAAGCTTGGTGTAAATTCTCGTCGCGATAAAGCCATATATTCGAACGAACTATATCGAAAGCATCGTTTGAAATTTGTAAGAGGGTATATTTCTTCTCCTGGATTAATCCGGGTAGTCATGCATCACACTGGTTGTTGGGCTGTATGATATTATCGGAAAATCATTTAATGTACAGCCTTCGTTGAAGAGTTCATATCGGCATTATATATTTTTTAAGTGGTGTTGTGGTCGCGTGACAATCCAAAACGGAACAACGAATAATGGTAGAAAATATGTATACGGATGTATCTGAGTCATGATGACCTGAATCCAACTAAGACAACATAGAAACAGCGTGACCTCTGGAAGAGGAACAAAATACAACCAGTTGACCTCAGTGTTTACGTATCTGAATCGTAGAAATGTACTCAGTATGAGATCGGTTCACCTCTCAGAGGTGAGAAAAAACGTTAAGACAATTTTTCGCAGCTGTGGGATGAAAAATCAGAATTAAAGAACTCAAGTATTTTTAGGGAATATTTCAGGAATTTATCGTTTCCGGGGAAACCGGTACTTTTCCCAACAGATGTCAAGCGTATTACATTATTACAGTGTTGTTGAAAGATATAAGTTCGTTGCACATGTTTCATCCTAATCCATACTTATTGCGTTCTGTTGCATCTTCACTGTGGATATATACCCTTTATCTACCTGTTTGCTTCGTAACGTATGTTGCTCATCCTCGTAAACCTGGACTGTGTTGATGATTTCGCACATTGTTTTTTCTTCTGTCCCACCCTCGGTTCTCTCAGTTGCGATGCAAGCGATCCAACATGTGAATCAGGCTCCGAACTACTTTGCCAACACTGAATACGCCCTCACTCTAGATGTGCGAAATTTGACTTGTGTACAGGACATTGTTGTCAAAGATTATTTCGATCTGCTGATGAGCACGTCGGATAGCAAATTGGTTGGCGTGATTGGTAAGCCAATGTTTTTCGGAGTTGCCAGTTGTATATGTTAAGGCAGCCTCCAGATTAATTAATTACTTAATAGAGTATTTTATGTCCTAAATCGACTTCCTCAGGTCTCACCCACGTGAGTGCTCGTCTGTCTTTTAACCAGGGTCATCCCCAGTGTTTGTGATTTAGGGTTATTCAGTCGCTTGTGTTACTCCTAGTGGTTAAGCTTGTTTGCATAATTCTTAACAATGTATCAAGGCCGATGTTTGATGCAGTCGATTTTCCTGCGAATTCTGCGTCCACACACTCAGCTTTGAACCCTGTCCATGGCTGCCGGTGATCTTGACAGTACTTTACGAAGTCGCAGATTAATAACTATGTACATATGCACGAGGCGGAAAAGTTAAACAAAACAATGGCCGCTCATGAAGACGAATCAATGCTCCTCTGAGCACAGCATTATCTTTGGTTGCAATACACCACTGAATCTATAGTCTCCAAACAGCTATGTGGATGGTCGTTCAGTACTCAACTTGGCAGGCACGCTACCTACAAACCTTACTCGGAGAGGTGAACAAGTCTGGTACCACTTCACCGATCGATTATTTTTTTTTCATCGGTCGGTGGCCACATTGAATAATAGTGGGCAATGTGGCGAACGACGTATAGTGTCCATAGCTCAATCAGCGTAGACTAGTGTTGGGATTTCGTGAACCCACTCTGACTCGCGTTGCTCACACAATCGACCCGATCGATACAGGTCATCTGGCAGAGACGGCGGCATTGGACTGTTGTGACCTTACGTGCATTTCTCACACGTATTCCAACTAATAACTAGTAATTTTTTGGAATCTGCGCCGTTTTTTAGTTTTTATATGCTAAACGTCATTAATATTAATAAGTGAATTCATCAGTGTATTTCGTCCAAACCTGTCTTCCAAGGTCCGGCGGTGAACAGTGCCAGTCAGACTCGTTAGGTGTCCTTCGATTCTCTATGATCCATTGATGCCCATGCATTTAATCCCTTTACCGTTTATCGATCGGTCACTACTTAGTCTTTATTTGTTTCCGAGTTCTTTCGTGTTTTTGAGGTCACTCACTTCACTTGTACGGTACGCTCGTTCAACTATGTTCATCCGCTCCCTGTATTAGAACTTGGACTTCTAAACCAATCGTATTTGATTACTGGGCAAAACTATTCGTGTAGTCATTGCAGGACACAGTGTTCAATTTCTCAGAAATCGCATATTGAACTGTGTTTCATTGAAACGTCTTTTTGAGCAGATGATCGCATTGGAAAATGTGTGCCACATGTGACTTTTTACCTGTCTTCCCGACGTTTCTGTTGTTTCTCATCCGGCCGATCCTCCAAAAGTGTAATTATTAACAATGAGTTTTGCTGTTGTTTGAGTTCTTCAGTACTGCGTGTACCGCGGTCTGTGCTCCGGTTTTACCCTGATGAGAATAGTGTGTTAAAGACCAGCCCTTTTGTCCTGTAATGGACGTTACCGAATGGGTGCTCAAACTTCCAACCATATTCACTGGTGTATACTGTACATATTATTTAGTTGTCTAGTAAGATCATATTTTACTTGTCATCGTTGGGTTGAAACTTGGTGAAGCTCGCCGACCGTGTGTATCCTTGTCACTATGAGGATTTGAACTCTAGCTTATTGTCGCTTCATGAGAACGTGCGTTGGTGTCGGAACTAATCATGACCTTGACAGGCTTTGCTGTTGACTTCTGATAGAAGCAATGCCCGATTTTAGTGCTTCATTTCGAAAGGTGCCGACTGAATAACTCGAAATCAAATTCGGATGTTCGAGTTATCTTAGCTAATTTCCTTATCCTTCACCAGTAGTTTTGTGAAGCGTCACAATATCAGTGGTCGTGATGATGATGATGATGATGGTGATGATGTTCCGTAGCATGTAACGCTTGGAAGTGAACCATCCAACTCGGAAACCAATCCGTTATCAACAAACTACATGAATTTTTTTGTTTACTGAACTCGATAATCGTTCGATCAGGGGTTTTCAGCTAGCCTGACACAACTGAACTTGTTACGCAATGCTTGCTCACCGATTAGTGATAGCGTACTTAGAATAGTTGGTGTCAAGCCGTCTTCACAGTCACGGATACCAGAAGTCACTCACTTATCCCGGTGAAAATATGTGCTGCTTTCCGTGTGCGGAACTGAAGTGTAAAAACGTTTTCGGCATAGACTTAATTTTAAGATCTATGTGGATGCAAATTCTCCTTTCTACACTTACACCCTTTGACCTCGGATCATTAGTCACATGGATTTTTCTCTTGGATTCAGTTTGGTTGATATTATAGAATGCATTTCGTCATCGTAATCGTTGATTTAACGAGAATGTAGTCTAGACATTCACGTATCAATCTTCGGTCGTCCAGTGTCAAATTCTGGCACTTTCAGAAATATATGTGTTGGATGGCAATGCTTTACACAATGTTCGGAATTCTCAATGGGACACGTTTATGTATGTGGGCATTCGTCTGACATTTCTAGCAGTACCGTCACTCGACTGAATAATGGATATATATTTTTGCGTGAACTGGGGTAAAATGTATAACTGGTTTGGTTGTGTTTGTGCACAGTTATACCTCTATTATGTTTGTATTCATTTGTGATGTTTGTTATTTAAAAGGAATGTTACAAGTGGAGATTTGGAGACCTTAGTTCATCATTGCGAACTGGCATTTCTTTTGGAATCGAATGGTTTTTCGAACCTGTTCATAAGCTCTTGTGTGATAATTCAATCGCAAGATACATTGACAAGACACCACGATCCGCCGGGCATAATTAATCCATGGGCCACACTTTTAGAGTGCTTTCCAAATCCAAGCCAAAATCTACTCGGCCGATAATCTTTTATGGATGAATCGAATGAGTCTCAGTTAGTGCGCATGAACATAGTTCCGAACTCATCTTGCTTTGGCTTAGTAAAGGCATGATTGCTGTTATCTTCTCTGTTATCTTTTCACAAATTCTGCTTTGATTTTGGTTCCTCCTCTCATTTGCCCTCATTTCGACAATGTATTCTTCTGTCAGTGTTAATTAGCCGCTACTAGTCAATCATGTTGGTGGTTCCAGTATACTCACTGAAACTTTTGTCGCAAGTACGTACGCCGAGGAATGGATATTATGAACTACTCGTTGAATCCCAGACGTGCTCGCCTGCTGTGACATCCTTTGTAGAGATCCTTCAACCTGAGCAACTGCATTTGCCAGGAAATGGAATTTTATATCGGGTTCTGAAATTCATTTGATGTAAACTGTTGGATAAATGGAGGCTCCTACTTTCACCGTGTCTGTTTAGCAGTATCTTTAGTCTTTACTGATGCACTTGTATTCAACACTCGACCGAGTCGAATAAAAGAAAAACAGAATAACTGTTGCTTTGTATATTGCCCACAACAGACCACTCATATCACCTATTTGTTAGAGATCTCTTCTGTTTCGCACGAGACAGGTAAAATTTGCGTCCTGATCCCAAATTGATTGCCTAATGCAGTTCTGTTTAATCAGACAAGGACTAAGACAACCACCGCATGCAAATGAATGCTTTTGTGCATGACAGTAAGTTTGCACGTCAGATGTCCTTTTTGTCACCAGCCTTTGGGGCACTGTCATAAACACCTTGGCCGACTAGATGCTCTGGCTGCAGCCTTTCGGCAACAAAGACATTGAAACCCTCTGAGGACGTCGATGAAATGATCGGGATCAGGTCGATCGCGGGAAGCTTATGAAGAACGGGGCAAAGTTGGTACTCATGTGACAGTAAGGAACCCTGCGGCGTTGACGTGGGCCGCAGCGGAAAAGCTCCGGCGGTTGGACTCGACAGTTCGACGGCCGCCAAAGACAAATGTATTCAGTCCAAAGGTTATCCAGTTTGAAATAGGAGCAGGACCCTTTTGCGTTTGTCGTTACTCTGCAAGGTTTGACATTTAGTTATTTCCTCTAAATGAACTCAGTGTTAGAAAAGCTTCTGACTGATCGGTTCGTCCATCGTTTGTCACAGACGCCTCATTTGGCTTGATCGTCAATAGAGCAGATATACTCCAGTGGTTACTTATGGTATAGGATATGTCGTCTGCGACAGTCACATCGTTTATGAGGAACCGACTGGGCAACAGGAAACCTAGGGAGCTCAAGAGGGCGGTCGGACAGCTCACAGTGGACGTCGTAACATCAAAGAAATCGAACCCAGAGGAGGCCGGTAGATGGAGTGAACATGAGAATCACGGCTGCTCCGTACAGCGTGGTATCTTAGTATATGAAACATTTCATCGTCTCCCCTTCATTCCCTCAGGTTCAGTAGCAATACAAGTGCTTCTCTAAGGCAACACACTAAGTTGAACCGTGATAAACCGGATGTACAAGAAGTGCTCAGTTGGTACCTGTGTAACAATTTCGTTGGTCGGGTCTTGTTCGATGGTACGTAGAGCAGTTGGCAAGTGGGGCTTGTTAGTTAAAAATGCGGTTCCCAATATAGACGTTGAAACAATGTATTATTCACAAATGTTATAAGAAGCTCATTATAGCCTTACGGAAAACGAACTTTTTCTTCGTTTGAATATATCTACTGTGACTTACTGGTTACCACTTGCCTAGGTTTTTTGGGCCATATTGATCAGTTTGTTTCGGGCTGTCATACGTTTGGAATAATGATATATTGTCAGATGCTGTCCACATCGTTGTGTTTCAACTACCTTGAACCGTTTGGCTTTTCCGTCCTCTTTTCCAGCCGCACTCTGTTCCGACTCAATAGAGCCAGTGGTTGAAGTTGCTAACTATCAACGTCAGCTAGTTGTGAGCCCAACCGTGGAATCGGCGCGCATAGTGAAGAAACGGGACTTCCCCTACTTTTTTCGCACTGTGCCTTCCATGCTTACTGCCAAGTAAGTTGACTGTTGTCGTGCCTGTATCATCCAGCTGGTACTCTCATGTGTGTGTATATGTCTGGAACGTCATGTATGTATAACATTTCTGGTACTTATTCATTTGGAACTCTGGGTAACTTTAGACGGCTGTGTTCTTCCATCCTCTTATTGCCTTTGCTACCAGTCCACGTTCTTGAGGGTGGCTCTGAGTTGCAAACACAGTTGCTCGTATCTAAATATACAATTGTCTTGTCTGATCAGTGGTTTCTCCCATAGAAGGACGTTGATTATTGATAGTCACCTGGCCGTTTCTAGTGCTGTTGAATTAGGTGTTTTTCAATAGCGATGCAGTATCGAAAATAAAGGGAATTGCATCATGCCGGATTGGTGCCAAGTTACATCCATGCTGAAAATCATATGGGTTCTTGATGAGACGACCTGCCGTTCCCAGTAATGGATATATTGGTCTTATCAAATGCACTATTGAGTAGGAGTTATTGTTGAAAGTTTTTCAAGGGATACTTGCAAATAATGCTCGACACAGTACCTAAGAGAACTGTAGGACACGGCTGTTATTCCAGACGAGAAAGGGACGTCAAATGCTATTCAAACGAAGTTTGAATGAAGTAAGTATCAGAAATGTTTTTGTAACGGAACAGCACTGCGTACATGCTCGGTGCACTTCAAGGTTCCGTTATCCTTTGAGAAAACAGTTAATTGAGTGTATCCGGTCAGTCACAAGTTCTGTTTACCGAATTATCGTGAACAGCCTGCACGAGAACTCAGCTAGACTAGGCGAATATCAGCGGAAGACTGTGAAGTCGAATTTAGGGCGCTGATGTGTGATTCCGCAATCTCTAGCCATGCGCATGGCACATGCATTCAAATAATCGGCGAATATAAACGTAATTGAGCCTAAGACTGAGAGTAGCGTTTAGCTACAAAATACATGGTGATTGTGATGGCTGATGGAGTTGACCTTCCTCTCTTGTAACGACAGATCTTCGACCGATCGATCAGTTTGACCTGCAGTGATATTAATTTTCAACCGTCTTAGTAACGTTTTCCTTTAGAATATTTTACGTTACTGTTGAGGTGAGCGGCGGTCCTAGCCACAGCACTTTTTGGTCAGGCTCATGGCTGCTATGATGATGATTAGATATATTGATCACTTCGTCGGGCCAAGGAACCTGTTTGCAGATGACCCCTTCTTCCTCTCAAAAGCAGCTGACATTTTGGCAATACTCTCTTGCTGATTGTGGTGCGTGTAGCACCTTGTTATCTTTTCATGTGGAATATGTCTTCAGTATGTATTTCTGGCTGGTCGTATCGAACTCCTTCATGTCTTGCTTTCGTGTGTCCTCAGTTTACCATTATCCGCAATTCGATCTTAGTATTGACTTTCGTTTTTGCACATTTTGCCCAGGATTTCCACATTTACTCACGTCTTGCCTACCGTATTTATCCCTTTCATTGTTGCTAGTTCATCTGATCTAAGGGCATTTCTACGTTCGGAGCAAAAAATCTTGTCATTACGAGCTTGTTCTGGAGCTTTAGACTTTCAATCGATCACAAGCGTACCCCACCTGGTTACACCCGTATATTCTATTCTGAGAAAAAGCCGTAGTTAATCCTGGATATTGCACCAAGCGCCACTATTATCCAACCTTGAATATTTCAGATTAGCATTGGTTAAAGGTCATTATTAACTGGATTCTTTTTCTTGTCGGAGCTCATCCATAGTACATATTCACATTCACACTGTGAGGGGAACCCGAACCCTTGGGAGTGTATGGCGAATATGCTGGTTACTCATGCTCCATTGTCCCTACCCTAAACGTGATCAGACCGTCAGATGAATCATCAGACTGTGATGTGATATGGTGCTTGCGTCTACACTTAACGTCAGGTATCTACAATCAAAACTCTGCACACTGACGATGTCACTTCTGTCAGCAGTGAGCTGCTCATCTGACTGTCAGGCCTGGTGATTAACAAATCACCATTGTACACGTTATGTCGTGTCATTAGTGTTAAATGAAGAGTGAAAATGGAACATAACTTGCACGTTGTTGAAAAAATCTGTTTACTGTGCGCACTAGTCTTGCAATTCACGCACGTTACTGAAACACTCTTTACTTCGCTCAAGCTTTTGAGTAAACCCCATGTTCCCGGTGACCATTCCATTAGTTTCTGTGTCAGTTTCGTCAGGATTAGTGCAGAGAATCGTGTGCTTCAATTGTGAAAACGGAATCTTTTTAACTAGGGAATTGCATTCATATGTACCACGCTGCCCTCCTTGAATGTAGGTTTCAGCCTTAAGATTGTTTGTGGATGATATGTTTGCCACCTAACTTTTGACGATCAGCTGAATAGTGAAGCTAAAATGACTACCAACCTACACTACCTGTAGAAACGGAGGGATTGAAGATTTCCTATCCGATTGTTAGTGCATTGCTCTGTGGTTACTAATTCGGTCATATTCAGGCAGAAGGTGGTCAGATTATATCGATGTGAGTTGAAGTTTACCTACATTCAGAATTTTCTGCCCATCATCATTTTTTTCTTATTCTCTCTCCCTTTGCTTGCTGCCGCGTGACAATATGTCTACCCATTACTGACTTTGCTGTGTTAGCTATGTAACCTCACACTGTTGAGCTTCCAAGGCTTCCGCGCTCCATAGAATCGTCTGATTGTGCTCTTTGTTGTATACACTTCTTTATGTTCGTGGTTTACACCGTCATTGCTTTATTAAAACGTAGAGATCATCTGTTCTGTCTGTTGCATTCTGTTGACTTCGCTCAAACATCTTCCCGTCAATAATCAAGTATTGCTTATCTTGTTTTTGTGCTTTTTGTCTGCCAGCTTGGCTCTCGTTCGTCTATTCCTCAACTGGAGTTGGCATCGAATTGCCGTGTTTCGAAAGGACGACCATTTTTTGGACCCGCGATTGTATCAAGTCAACGGTATCGAAGTGATCATCGACGCGGAAATGAAAGACCATCAACTGACCTATGAATTTGTTCAACGGGTTAGTATCTACGTATTCTGGCTTCCGATTTTTCTTGGGCTCTCGGTTTTGTTTGTGTTCCGTAGTCGACTTGCATATAAGCGCGCATAACATCCAGTTGTGGGTCTTATTCCATCGAGAAATCTGTTATTCTAATTGATTAACACATCTTTCAGTGTTGGCTTATTGCTTTCTTTGTACCTTTGGCTGTGTGATGTTTGTCACGGCCTTCTTTTTGCAGTACCCATTCTAACTTACTTTTTGCGGCTACTTTGACGGAAATTGATCTCATCGTCTTTCAGTTTTGTTCAAATTCCAGATTGATGGAGAAGTCGTGACTTTCTGTTGATTGTAATATGCATGAACAGTATGGTGCATAACTCAATAAGACAATGGCAAAACATACACACAAATGCCTACTAACGAAAACGATTGAGAAGTTACAAGCATGTTCGCTTGGTAGTGTAATTAGGTGTGTTAAGCGTAACCATGTTGTTATCCTGCTCCCTCTCGCGACTACTGTCCTTTTTCCTGAAAATTCTGAGGAGAACAAGGATATCTGTTATTAGCTACTGACAAAATGTCGAAACGAGCAGCAGGCTGTCGTTCAGTACTTCATTCCAGGTCCACTCTTGATCCTTTTATGCTATCGAAATTGTTTTCAGGGGAATGAAGTAGTTAATCCGAGCTCAGAAAGCGGCGAGTACTTGCCTGGAGGTATATGTATTTCTTTTCTTATGCGTTCAACATGTGAGGCATATATGCAGCTCAAGACTGTAGGGCTTTGTTTCCTAAAATTAAATATCAGTTTCGGCCTATAAGTTCAACCCGCTCGTCTGTTTGTTCCACTGAACCTTTGCTAACAACAGGACAAAAAACTTTAATATTCAGGAACCTCACTTGAAATGTCGCTTTGTCTGGCAAATCAGGTAGACTGTCTGAGGCGATCATCATATCCGGCAAAGAGATACTGTATATTACATTTCATCCGATACTGAAATGTGTGTAATCTTTAGATACGAGCTTGTTTTTCTATGTGTCCAACTCGCTTTTTTCATGTAAAGTGGTCATAAAAGGCATAACTTGGCTTCCAGCCAACCACAACCGTAACCAAACTACCGTTCATGACCGTGTATTGCTAGACTCGGTGGCTTCGTTTCTGCTAGCAAGTCTTACTGCAGCTGAATGCATGTTAAGGGGTCCGAGGAGCCTGACTGAACTAAACGCTAAAGTCATAGCTTTCATCCTCCAAACGCAAGCCATACACTGACCATCTGACTAATGTTGTTGCTCTCGTCTACGATTATGTGCAGCACACTGCGCTATAAACGATTGGTGGATATGTGTAAAGCCTCTGTTGAATACCGAAACATTTGCAGCAGGTTATGTTATTGCTCGAGCTACGCTGTTCTCATGCAGAGCCAATGCTATGGAAATGCTGGTGGTCGTAGGTAATCGGTCATTACTTGTTAGCGACTAGTTGATTTGTCCATACCTAGGCTTAGCCTGATTGTCGTATGTCATGAAAACCCCAGCACCTTTCCTCTTAAGTCGACACTGGTGTTTCCTTTTTATCACTGAGGCTTCTGCGTTTTCTCTGTACTCTGCAGCATTTAAAAGAAATGGTCGATTCAAATAGTCGGATTTTCATCATAGAGCATTTCGCGCAAGGCACGGCCTTGGTACTTTGCGCCGCCTATCATTTGGGCCTGCATTTCGATGCTGGATACGTGTGGTTCATCAATCCCTGGCTGTCGGAGGGTTGGTGGAAGCCGAGTGACGTTCGCCCGTCTGAGTGTTCATATGAAGAAATGGCCAACATCACCTCTTGGACATTCACAATCACGCATCAATTGGGAATGGCTCCCGTATGGCACAGTTACATGCGTATGTACGAACACAGTTTGACTCAGAATAGAGATGTCCGATTACACTCACGTTCCAGTGATTCTGTTTCTTTCGACCTGTTCCCTGAAGCTCTGCCATATGCAGGCACTGATTACACCATTTACACGTACGAATCTGTGATCGTCTTGGCTTTAGCTCTTGTGAATTTGCTTCGGGCTTATCCAAGCGCCATATCTATTTTTGACTCGCCAGAAATCGCAGAAGCTTATCGACAGTTGGTCTCAAATACGGATATTGTCTATACGGACTTTTTGAAACCGCAGTTGCTGAATATGGAACCATTTTTCTCCGGTGAATTTGTCGAATTCCTATCTTCAGCCCATTTATACGGGACGCATCGCACCAAAGGCTCCCATCCCTCTCGTCTCCGTTTCAATGAACTGAATGAACGCGTGGCCGATTTTTGGTTGCTTAAACAACATCAGGTGAACAAAACATCGCCCATAGTCATGTTATATTTCAACGAAGACGTACCGAACGCACCTTCTCGTCTGTCCGGTGATGCTTCAATTCCTTCGGTGAGCGATTTCAATCAGTTAATCCGCGACCGTTGGTTCGATTCCGTATACTGGGGTAAAAGTGGTAAGATCCCCGGTGATGGTTCGGAAACCGGAGAAAATTGCACCTTCTCCTGGCTTAGTGATTTGTTCCGAGTGAATTGTTCAACAGCAACCGTCATATTTTCCATCATAATGGTCTTGTTAGTTGCCATGCCCATCTTTGTGTTGTTCATCGTGTACTATCGTCGCAAATTGAAGGAGGCTGAAAGACGCATTCGTCAACCTTACGAAGAACTGTGCGCGGAACTCCAGGACATTGATGTGAGTTGCTTTATTCATATATCGTCATAAAATGGTCCTTTTTATCTTCACTGGAATTTGAGAAATCAATGGGGCGTACTTACCTCTGGCGTAACTACGTTCCTAAAGAGAGTGAAGTCATTGTCTAACGTACGAAACCAGTGGGTTAGAGCTGCTCATAAAATATCACAGTTTTGAAAACATGCATGTCTTGCGGCCCTGAACATTTACTAAACCTTGTGTTTACAATCGTTCAAAGCGCCCACTGGAATAGCACCCAGTACTAAATTGAATTAGAAATGTACGGCTGGCCAACTCTAACGTTGCTTTTGGTTCAGTTCACTCTTATTGCAATCATTGGCGTGCTTGCATCCGCTTGTGTTCTTCAAGTACTTTTTTTTAACTATCCTTCTGTTCTTTTGCTATCATTTCTCAGATTTAGCTTGTCACTATTACAATAGACTGTAGCTAAAATAACAGTGCTATATGACCAGGATCAAGACCGTTTATTCATGTATATATGCACTGAATGAATTACCGTGAACTTGAACCGGAGTGTGATGGTAACGTATTTTGAGGGATTTTATCACCTTCCAAACTCACCGTTCTTTGTCAGTTGTGAACAGCCACGGAACTTCGTACATTTGGTGTTGAATCCAAATGCTGTATACCAGGTACGTATCTGTTTCAGATGAAGATGACATAGACCATGAATTCCTCATTTTTATTGAATGGCTTATCGTCCTAGTAGGATTTGCATTCAGACACGTCCATCATTGTGTCAACGTTCAGTGTTTCGTGAATAGGCTTCCGCGTAAGCTTTTCATCTCGAAAAATCCGACGATTTCCTTTCTCAAACCCAGAGAATGTTTCATCCTGCAATGCAAGAGCGATGATTAATTTTTAATCTAAGAACGGTGTCTTAACGGTTGCAGCTGGAACTCTGCAATGTTCTCAGTTGTACTCTATACATATTTAGTTCTTTAGACACAAAAATTGTAAGGGAGTAGGATTACTCCTCTGTTATTTGTTTCTTTCTAGGGTTCGTTGGTTTTGTGACTTATGATCCCGAAATGAATATTGAAATTGTCTGGCTAAATTGGAGTCATATCTTTCCAAACATTTATTTCTGCCGTTTGATCTACAAATCTGAGCTACCTGATCCGAAGTCTATATGACAGTCACAGAAACATCAGTCTACTGTCAGTTGCCTTCAGCTTACTCACTGTTCTCATTTTACGTCGGTTCATTAAGTTCAGAGAAAGTCAGGTACGCGAAGAACAGGCAGAATTCCGATCCTGTCGAGGATACGTTGATTATATGTTTACCGTGCCAATGATCTTGGAACGTCGGTACTCTTGTAGGCAGCCGACGGTCGCGATTTTTTAGGCCTAAAGGCTGTACTCGATTCAGTTGCTCGTAACGTTGTTTGGAACTGCCTTCTTCGCAAGGGAGTACCAGGAAAATTCGTGGATCTATTGAGATTATTGTATGCGTATTCTGCAAGCAAAGTGTGAGTTTATGGACAACTGCCTTGGGCGTTCATCATTTCCAGTCGTGTTTGTCAGGGGTGTCCGCGTTCCTGTTCAATTTTTCATGGACGACATTCTGGAGGATGCGCTCTGGGAATCCAGTGGGCTTCTTCCTGGCGCTAGATATACTGATCTCAAGTACGTGGACGACATTGTCTTACTTAGCCCCTCTGCCAAAGACATGCAGACCATGCTGAACAAGATGAGTGATCGGGCTGGTTTGTATGGAATGCGCTTCACACCTTCAAAGTGCAAAGTGCTACTTCAAGACTGGAGCATTTTCACTCCTACTTTCTTTAGTGCAGGTGGTCCGCTTGGGACTGAACTGTTTCACATATTTGGGTAGCACTATCTCGTCAGCCTGTAGTATTGCTGATGAGATATCAGCGAGGATAGGAAAGGCACGAGTTGCCTTTGCCAAATTGCGTCGTCTGTGGTGTTGGGAAGACGTTCGGTTGTCGCTGAAAGGAAGAGTTTATAATGCCTGTGTGCGTTCTGTTTTTCTCTATGGTTCGGAAACGTGGTCTGTTCACAAGGAAGATGTCAACAGACTTGCTGTGTTTGACCATCGTTGTCTCCGCCAATTGGTCCATATTAAGTGGACTGATCGCATGAGCAATGTGGTCGTTCGCCGGTGCGTATTCCGGAACGGTCGGGATGCGCGATCAGTTGGTCAGCTGTTCAGGTTGCACAGCTTGCCTTGATTGGGTTACCTCTCCGTATGTCATCTGATCGTTTGCCGTACCGGGCATTATATACTGAGGCCACCAACAGTTGGGTAAAACCGCGTGGTTGTCAAGAAACACCGTGGTCACGAAATATGAAGACCCTGACTGCTCCATTGAGCAAAGTGTGTAGGTGTGGTCTATCTGGCTGGGGTCCTCATGATCACTCAAATCGCTGGTTGGGGACGCTGTCCGAAATGGCGATGTGTCGCAGCCGCTGGTGTACCTGCATTTTCGTTTCCACTTCTTTCACCTTGTCTTCTTTCATTACTTTTCTACCTTTTTGCGCAACGTTTTCTTCTTAGGTGTTCCACGTCACAGTTGAGGTGGGTGGTGGCCTGATCCAGAATGTCTTCTGGTTAGGCTGAAAGCAGCTATGATGATGACAGTGACAGCCGTTTACTCAACAATTGTACACGTTTGCTAATAGCGGTATACTTGACATCGATTATCGGGTTATTTGTTTCCCGTGAACTGTTTATATCTGCTATGTAAAAGTAATGGTGAATAGAGCATCTTATTACGAATTAACTTCTGGTCTGTTTTTTAAATAATCTGGTCAGTCTTTAGAATGACATGACCGTGCATATGTTTACCGTTAATTGCATCCGAATTGTGTTCTCTGTTGGCTGGTAACACTAGAACCAATTTACCAAGGGTTCATGAAATTTCAACTACACCAATGATTAAGACTTCGTTATGACGACTTTTAGACTCTAAAATACTACTATCATTGTTGTCTTGGTTGAAAGTTGTTCCCAGTTGTATCCAACCTGAATGTTGTTGTTTGAGAGGGCATGGGCTACAGCGCCAAAATGGATGAATTTTTGTGCATACCGTAGTGATGTTTCGTTACTTACACCGAAGTGCTGACTTTATTGTCAAACGTTTGTATGATCATTTTATGCTACGAGCAAGGTGGTATTGGAGAAACAGTCTTCACTTCATGAAAATTTTAACATTTTGGGGCTATCGGAAATGATCTTGCTGCACGCGAGTACAAGCAACAGTATTCTCAATGGTTGTGTGATTCGTCAGTTCCTTTTAAGTCTTCTGTTCTCACTTAGTTACGGAAACAATCTGTCGACTCCTCATTAACGATTGTGGTTGACTTTCAGACATGTCGCTTTAGTTAGATCCAATGAGGAATCATTACAGCTGTGTTACTACATTCTTCCAGTAAATATTGTTTATTCGTACCTTGGTTTCAGTCTGAAAAAAAAACTTATCCTGCCGGTTAGCTGGAAATTCCAGTTTGATGCATGTATTTGAAGTTTGTATGCTGAGAAATCTTTTAAATCGCGATGGCTGCAATCGGATTTCTAGAATTTCAGTTTCTAGTTGTTTCGCCAAATAGTGCTTGCTAAGAAGTAGGATTACTTCTCTATTGTGCTTGCAACCCTATAAGTTACAAAATTGCTCTCGAGCTGTCCAGTCGTAAACATGAATAGCCACAGTGACCAGTGATGCACTCCCTGACCGTACGATCAACTGTCGAACGTCATTACGAATAAACAGATGTAAAATCAGTCATCTGTGAGTATCCTTCAGATTGTACTAATGCAGCTACCAAGCGGGCTTAGTCCTAACCTAATTTACTCTTACGGCCTGTGTAATTCCTGAATAACTGTTAACTGTAGCTGATGTAGTGGATCCTCTCTGTCCAGTATCATTATTCCTCATATCTGAAACGCTATCGCCCATAATTTATGCGATAATGAGTAGATAATACCCAAGTGTTTTTCAGACAGGATGAATTCGTTAAATCAACATTCTGAGTGGGTGGGGGAATGTCAAAACGTTGTTTACGACCTGCTCACTGGTCGGCCGGCTAATAATAAATCAACACCACTGTGGTTTTGATGTTTTTCTTGGGACAGTATATCTAACCGTGATATCCTGTATATGTGTGTGCCACCTTCTGGTCTTATCACTCCGGGTTTACATTGGATACGCGATATGTGAGTGGAGTCGAAAGTGGTGCAGCACAAGTCATTTAGGGTGATGGTTTGAACCGCAGGCGTCCATTGGATCCGATCACTGTGCACGCTAATCCATTTCGGATGCCGCCAACTGTGTGTGTGTGCATTCCAGAACTGTTTCACTTATGATTAGTCGTCCATCGATGACTTTCTTTTTATGCCCCATTGAATACTATGCTTATTCAGTCAGACTAAATCCGGGTTGTCAACATTGACCTATTTTTGAGTTTTTTTCTGTTTGAGCCATTCACATGGACAATTTTGGTTGATTTTTGGGATTTAGAATACCGTTTTTCCCCAGCCATATTCTTACTAAAGTATATAGTGCGTGGGATCGTGACGCTTGTTCATCTTCTTTTTATCTCATAATCTGCTCAGATACCATGCTCAGACGTGGTTTTTAGTCGTCCCGTTGGTCAAGGTGCATTCGGCATGGTTTTCGGTGGTGAGGCCAAACACAAAGGCAGATGGGAAGCCGTCGCGGTCAAGGTGATTGGTGGCAAAGCAACCTATGAGGGCAAACGCGATTTTCTCGCCGAGGCCAAACTAATGCGCGAATTGGATCACAAAAATGTGGTTCGCTTAATCGGTATTTGTTTGAAACCCCGAGAGAACCATCTATACTTGATCATGGAGGTTATGCTTAATAGCGACATGAAAACGTATCTTTTGTCTCGTCGTCCGTTGGCACAACAGTGAGTTTTATTGTGATTTTTTCAAATGTTTTCCGTGTTGACTTGATGAACAATTGAATCACATTATTATGTCACAAGCATTGGTGTCTCATCATAACGTGTTATCTGGTTTTTTCTGAATCGAAACCTCACGGTCAGTGAACGTTTGGCTGGCGTTGACAACCCTGTAATTCACACCGTTTGAGATAACTGCTCCTACTGTTGGCTCACGGTTAAGTCTTAATAATACCCTGAGCATCCTTTTTTCCTCGCGGATTTTGATAAGGAGTAATGTAGACAGGTGTTACACGATTTGTGCGGTGACTTTACAAGTGCACACAGCGGACCGTTTTTATTAACAAACGTGAACAAGCGAATTGAAACGGCAGTGCTCAAAGAATATTAAGTTGTCAGAGCCCACTGTCGCTGTTGCTACCATGGTGGCAACAGACTCACAAACGACTATTTCTGAGCGCAACGTTGATGCAAATCTTGAGGATACCGACATCTTCAACGGAGCACAACGTTCAGCTCTGTGGGGTTAAGTATGGTAGTATGGCATGCGGTCGCCTGTTTAGACTGCAGTGGACTGTGCCGCCTTCTGGTTTCTGTGTACAGTTGTGGCGTTATGCATTTGGGCAATCTGTTGCTTCATCTACTTCGAAGTTTTTTCCATGCCCGTGATTCTCAGGGGTGGCCGATCTGGTGTTCACCACATTCACTTCAGTACTGGTAGGTATATTTGACTGGCCCGGATACT
The DNA here is from genome assembly GCA_013368495.1 of Paragonimus heterotremus. Taxonomy (NCBI): domain Eukaryota; kingdom Metazoa; phylum Platyhelminthes; class Trematoda; order Plagiorchiida; family Troglotrematidae; genus Paragonimus; species Paragonimus heterotremus. Next base: position 25,906 of record LUCH01003131.1, on the reverse strand, counting down.
GATTGTTTTACGCAGGATTCGGAAGTACTCTAATCGAGATGACCGGAAAAACTGCATTGCATGTTCTGTCCACGAAACCGGCGGGACACTAAGTCGGTTGCCACTCATCACTACCTTCATGAGGTTGACAAAGGAGCTTGTCTCAGGTCGAATTCCCATATTGCGGGAACACTTGAATCTTGTAGATGGTTTGCATTAACCGTTCAGTCGTAATATGTTCTCCAGCTAGGTTTAGTCTTTCTGAATGTTGTCCTCTTTATATGCACATCTGACATGTTTACTCAACCTACCCACCCACTGAAGTTTATTTGTTTGGTCAAAGCACAGAACCTTCGAATTATAGACGGTTGTCTGCCCAGGGACACTTACAACGGATATGACGCTGAGTGGTACCACTCACTTTTCTCTTAGCGTCTGTATTAAAAAAGGTAGACTATTTCTTTCCTTGCTGTCTACACTGAACTGCACGTTTGGATGTAAAAAAATGCATTTCATTTCGTACCTTCTGTATGTGCAATTGAATGTCTGCGACGAGAAAATTGTCACCAACAACACTTGTGGGGGCGCAGATGAGGTAACTGGTCCACTGTTCGTTTCTTGCGCTTCGCTACGCAAATTCTGCCAGAATCAAACTGGATAGGTCTTCTTTTTGTTGTCTTGTTAGATCACCGCGGGAATTATTCAGTGTGGCTCACGTGAACTAACTGTACAACTTGATTAATGATTTTAATCATTATTTTGTGTCAACATACTACTCTTCCACGGGTGCGTTTGCAGAAAAGATTGAGGTTGGCCAAATGAGTAAAAATGATTAAATGTCGTGACATGTCTTGCTTTCGTCAATCCAGATAACAAAGCTTTCTGCGGCCGTATATGACTGTAAGTCTTGAACAAACATTCTTCCCCTCTCTGTATTCAACCCGGTATTCATATTCTCGGGGATTAAATTACCAATCTCCCACCCCGAATAGTTGCCGATGGTGCTACGAGGAACTCCGTCCTCGTATTTGGCTTTCGTCCGTATTCACTAAAAGTCCAGACCAACAGAATGGTATCCCTCCATCCACCCTGTTAATTGATCAGCCCTCGCGCCATACAGAGGTTTCCGTTTCTGCCCACCGTGCTACCTGACATCTGATTGTTCTGCTTACGAAAAATCCATCGGTTGGTGGTACATAGGCGAACTTCCAAAGCAACGGCAACGGTCTTCCGGTTATTACCGTTCTCATCAGCATCAAGCACGCGCAGGCGTGTTTCCTGTGAATAAGGTTTACGTGAGGTACGACTGAACATTATTGTATTAAACTGAGCATTATACATGTTAATTTATCTAGTGAAATAAGTATCAATTTGGTGGCACCTTGCATTCACCATTACTACTCGGTTTTACGCAGATGAATGTGTCACCTAGTGAAGAGAGATGTCAGTTAAATTTTGTTCGCAGTGTGAGTCACAACTCATAAACACGTTTAAGTACGCGGTCATTGAGAGATACTCTCATACAACGACTACATGATGAAATTTGTATGTATGGAAGCCAGGCCGTGAGCTAACACGTCCGTACATTCGCGTGCTGACCGAAATTAGCTGAGTTAAAGGCGCTGCATACTTTCTGTGAGATTTTTGTTGGTTTACTAGCTAATCTCACCAAGATTATACAGACAGTAAGTGCTTATGTTTCACAGCTTGGTTGATAATTAGTACCATCATGTCAACGAAGGCCAGTCGTAACTTGTGGATGCTCGACTGAACAGTTTATCCAGTATGTACGCCTTTCTCTGGCTCTCCATCGCACTGGCGCACACACTTTGGACTTTGGTGGTACTGATATGACAAAAGTTTTCCACCCCATTCTGAAAGGCGATTGATTAAAGTGTGCCACCTAAGACTGTTGGATGTGTCAAGTATCGTTTTTTCACAATTTTCGTGCTCTGTTATTACCCTGTGTTCACATTGAAGGCAGATGTCTCTTGAGTTATATCCACATTGGGGATCAGATTTATGGGACTCACAAGAAGTTTACGTAGTAGAAGAAGCTGTGAAAACTTACGCACATCTGAAGCTTCGTTGTACGGTTCAAGAAAAAAAGACCAATCTAAAGCTTATTTAAGCTTTTGACGGTCATCAGTAGAAAGGTTGCGAATGAAAAAGTCACAGGATAATGACGTGAATAGAAACCTAACCACTACTTACAATAATAACACTCCAACATAGAGTAAACAGATGCTGGCTACTATCTACCGTATGTAATTTAAAGTATCTTCATTCTAATACAACTGTTCTGGTCATGCTGTATGAAGACCCGATAAGCTGCTGAGATACAGTTTCTACTTAGGAAATCTGTGCCAACTTTCAGTAATCATTTGTCGATTCGGTATGTGATCACCAACTTGAATCTTTCCGAACGCATTCCAGCTACGTCGCCGCACCTTAATACTGCATACAGTCCGGTGTTTTGTGACTTTCAGCGCGTTACTGTAGCTAAACTCGTTTTCAGGCGTATTACTACAATTCTTCCCTTTCTTTATTTTGTCAGGTAGTGCGTTCTCACCGTCTACCACTTTTTAAATTTGACTTTTGCTGTCTAATGCGAACAAAACAGCAGTTTCCTGAATGAGGCAACTTCCTTCAATGTCTTGGTACGCAAAATATGTTCATTTTTTACTCCTCATCTGATTGTCGGCTTTCCATAATTGAAACGGAATATATTCACTGGCTTGTGTGTTCCATACCCTATTATCAGATGTGTCCACTCGTAAAATCGAGTTATTGGTGTCTACTTTGTTTCAGAGATCCGGATCACGTGGATGTGCGACCATCAACATTAACTCAAATGACTATCGACATTGCCGAGGGTTTGGCTTATTTGCACAGTAAAGATTTGGTTCATCGGGATATCGCTTGCCGAAATTGTTTGGTCTCGTCGGATCGGGTGGTGAAAATCGGAGATTTCGGCCTTGCACGCAAACTGAACAACACCGGGAATGAAGGCTATTACCGTTTCACGCGGAATTGTACGTTCTGGCCTGATCGGTGTCTGTAAATTTGTTGCATGTCCTGCTGGAGTTCGCTTGATTTCATCTTTTTTTAATTACTAAATAATGTTGTTCCTTTTGCAAGCTATCGTTTGTCTGAAACCGAAATCTAATCTATCTGTCCTGGCAATATCATGTCATCCACCCTTGGTGTTGTTGACGGGCTTTCCACCGGAGATGTCAAAGACAACCGTTTTTTACCCAAAAGTTGTTTTTGTTGATCGACAAAAGGTTTTACAATACTTGTGTTGTGTTCATTCCGGTGTACAATTTAAAGACTTGGCCAGGCTAATTTTTCGGTAGTTTGAATATTCATATTCAGCCTGTCGATCGAAAGACTGAAGTATTGCGCGACCGGTTTGTTTCGTGCTCCATGTTAACGTTGTTCACGAAATGTTTAAAGCGTTCACCAAGGCTTTCAAGGGGTTTGCCAACATGTTATTTCGTTACTCAAAATCAGTGCAAGAGTTGTGGGTGATGCCAATGAAAAACTTATTGGCGCGGACTTTCGTATGGCTTTGAAAATCAAGACTATTAGTTCATTTGATTGGTTTCCTCATTTGATATCAAATTTGCGCATTAGCTTTGAGCACCGTCTCTATACACAGTGGTGTTTCCTCCGGAAGTACACATCAGAGCTTTACTCATGGGTGTAGCTGCATTTTGCGAACATTTGTTCGGCAAACAGTGTGGGTTGTTTCTTCTTGTATTAGTGTACAAGGTATTTATCATTTAAGCTTCGTTCTCTACCAGCATGTCTTAAATCAATTCTGTTTACCCTTCTTTCCCCTCTTTTGTGTTCAGGCCAGCTTCCAGTTCGCTGGATGTCTCCAGAAGCTGTACAGCTCGGTGTTTTCAGCCCACAATCAGATATATGGTCTTATGGTATTGTCTTGTATGAGATCATCACTTTTGGCGTTCTTCCTTATGGCAGACTTGGCGAAGTTGAAGTCGTTGAACGTGTGAAACAAATCAACTTCAGCATTCTGGATTTTTTGCCCCCAGCAGCAGTGAACACTATAGTGTTAGTTTGTTCGTTATTTGTCTATTCATCTATCTTTGCTTCGTACAGCTTTGAATGTGTGCGTTTATATATATATATATATATATATATATATATATATATATATATATATATACCTACGCCTATCTGTCATTATTATTATTGTTATTATTATTATTATTATTTTCAGCAGTAGTAGTAGTGGTGTGTGCAAATCCGGAGGCAAGCCGAATGCTAGTTCAAAATCACGAAGCAAACGCGGTCAATAAAAAGACGGCTGAATAGGTAGAAAATGGAGTATACATGGATTGCATTATGCAGCAATTGTATGACTTACACTGCACACATCTTTGATAGTATCTCTTTTATTTTGGTAATCATTGTGTGTGTGTGATGACAGCTGAGGTAGACCACGATGGCAAGCATAAAAAATTCGTGTCACGTGCTACGACTTTTGACCGTATACTTAGGATTCTGTAACCTTAGTCGGACAACTAGGTGGAGCTAACAGAGACCCAAATGTCTACCAACGTTACTATATCTCAAGACCAAATGATGAACCGCCCACCGTCTTGTTTTTCTTGAGGCAAACCGGATGGCTTTAGACAGGTCACAATGTGACAGGCACTGATTAAGCATACATGAGGACGTGTCCGAGTCATCCTAACAGACGAAGTGAAACTGTCGCTCACTGGAAGCTGTTTGTTCCATAATTACATCTCCCAATTTCATCAGTCTTTGTGATGCTTGGATGAGACACTGACAAAACTGCTTAGTAGTTAATGGTTTCACAGCTCTATGGCAGTATTGTGTGAACGTCAGTGTTATGCACGACACAAGTATCACTCTGATCCCGGCTGTGTCTCGAGTTAGCTAAAGTCAGTCAGGCTTTAGTCGTGTTTAGCGAGACCTGTTCTGTATTTCAGGCCAAGCTGTAAACCGAACCGCAGACTGTCAACATGTACGGCAGGTGCAAACAAACTTATCAGTTTTGTCAGCCTTGTAGATGTAGCAGCGAAGCATTGCCCCTCATGGTAGTAGACGTGAACCGTCTTCAGATGTTTGACCATCGATGTCTGCGTTCAATCGCTCGTATCGGGTGGCACCAACGAGTAAGCAACCAGGAGATTAGGAAGCGGGTGTTTAGCACTGATTGTCAAACGAGTTCTTTTATTCAATCCCTACATTTGCACAGACTTAGATGGTTAGGCCATGTACTCAGGATGGCAGCTAATCGCTTGCCACACCGAGCACTGTTTACCGACGCTGCGGCCGATTGGCACAAGGTGCGAGGTGGACAGATGATGACGTGGCGTAGACAAATGAAATCGTTCACGAAGGGGTTGGCCACTAAATCAGGTTCGTCTTCCGGGCTGGAGCCCCCGCTACTCACAGAGTCGGTGGTTTGAGATGTTAGGTGAGATGGCGGCTAACCGAGCTCAGTGGCGTGAATGTTGTCGTTGTTTGTCCCTGTTGTCTGTGAAGTGAATGCACTTAATGACGCGGAGCAGTGAAAGCCGTAAGGAAGCTGTCTTGCTGATGACGCCTTACTTTCACTTACAACTCGGTTGTTTGTTTGCAAGGTGTAGGCGCCCTGATTTTTTATGTTTGAATAGTGACGTAGCTGTTTTTAGTGAGTAGGTCCCCTCCCATCTCCATTTTTTCTTCTCTCTTCCTATACAAGGTTTGTTTCTTCTTCATGGTTGTGTGGCAGTTAAGCATCAGTGTGAACCACTGATGTATTGTTGTCTGTGATGATGATGGTGTTTTGTAGATGCACTTCATACGTTGACGACAGAATGCGCATTCTGCATCATGAGACATCGATCGCCAAAGCGGGTCAACGCGCCTTTGATTGCTTGTATGGTTTCACCAGGCATGGCGCCTTCCTTAATACAGTGTAACCGGCGATCCTGTATCCTAGGAGTCCCACATCATCATTGATGAGCCCGTTACGGGTTTTGTATGGTATGTTGGAGAGAGCGAAAGGAGAATAAGAAAGCTGTGCCCTACTTCACTGATCATAGTTCGCCGCAACCCTCGACTCCGTTGATAGTTTGACTATCATTTCCGTAGAATCAGCACATTTATCGAGTTCATCATCCCCCATCGAGTAGTCCCAGAGAATAGCTATTGACAGGATCGAAAATATTATTGATATCTAGGAACAGCTGTTGTTGGCTGTTAGTGGACTTGACGGCGTTCGAATAGCTCATAGGGTAGTGAAGATCTGACCAGTGTATTCATACCCTACGCAAAAATCTACCTTGTTCCCTGTTGCTCCTACTCCTTGTGCTTTTGAACAATCTGTGGATGCCAAAAGCTCAGATACATCAAGGATCAAACTGATTCCTCTGTGGCTAGTGGGCTTGTTGCTTCGGTCTTTTTTAAAGACGCGGGTGGCAATCTGAGAGCAGAATGTATAATTCTCCAACGAACGCGGCACTACCGCGCTTGAAATGGACCACAGGAAGACCGTCTGAATCACGCACTGTTTCACAGAATCGCACGTTGAATGTATCCATAGCAGTGGAAATTAGTTTCCATTAGACGCATCGAATATGGATTCGGCAACCCTATGGGTAAAGGCTAGTCTGTTCGCGGGCTTGGTTTAGTAGTTAGCTGGTACAGTTCGACCGAACGGATCTTTTATTTTTCGATTTCTTCTGTAAGGCATCACTAAAACGCACAGTCAGTTTGACCCAAAGGATTTATAGCAAACAACATTCACATTGCCAGTCACCCACGGAAGATAAAGCTTTTGAAGATTGTCATAAGAAGAGGGAGACTGTTTCCGTACGGCGGATGATTACAGTGCGTTCCGGAGTAACTGTTGTTGACACCGGATGGTAGATAGTGTTGCATCTGTCGATTGCAGGTGTGCTGGATACCGCCTGGCTACCTAAATCGAAGCGAGAGGTTGACTCGACGAATCTCACCTCAGTCCTTTAACATGGAAGCTAGACAATGCACGAAATTCGTGATCCATTGGGAGCTGGTGATCTGTACACCATTCGCATGAGGTCCAGTCATCTTAGGTGCCCAACTAATCCCTAGGGTGTTGATGTGGTCGGCACATAATCCGCTTTGTTTAAGTCGTTCATCGAAATTCACAGGCCGTCACACCGCGTCAAACTTCGGTTTCTACCGTGACATTGACGTTACCCTTTAATTATTTTACACTTTTCCCGGTTAAGTGTGGTTGAATATATGGTGTATTCACTACCATGCATTATCTCTGACGTCGTAGACGTCCACCTGCTTTTGTATGTGTTACGATGGATCGTTTTGCGTGTGCAACCCATCCTCTTCTAGTGTATTTCGAAAAAACATAACATTTCGGGTTTATCATCCGATTCTCTATTTTGTTGGTTGCCTTCGTGAGAAAGTCATTTTTTATTCGTGGTCATTTGTTATGAATCGTGCAAATCATCATGCAACCATGGTGATTTATTATGAATGTATTCGCATTGGTCACCTAAAGTAATCGATTTTTCTCTTGACACCGCCTGTTTGAATGCATTTTTGGGTGTCGCCTGCAGTGTAAAGTTGGTACAAACCTATTTCTCTTGTTAGTCTTGTCCTACCTCTTTCTCTCTTCGTCGACTTATGAAAGAACAGCTTTATGCCGGAAAAGTCAGGATAATTTGCAATGGCTCAGCTTGTTTAAAACATACCCAGTTCACAACTGGAAGACCAATATTTTAAACAAGCGAAATGGTAAAAAATTATCGTGATTTTCTTGGTGCCGGGCTGTTTTTCCATAAACCGTTTTTTCGTATTACTTTTTATGCTGTATCACCTCAACCGAAATGTGAAGGCCTGCTAATATGGGTGGTCATTTTCCTGTTAGTCTGTTACGAGTATTTTGTCTCATGTTTTATCAGCGAGGTTAGAAACACCTGCTTCCGCTTAATTGGGTCTCAACACCACCACGTGCGCCGGGAATTCGAGCCCACGACCTGTCAGTCAGTGTCTAGGCCATGGTCTAGGAACCTATCCGTTTTGCTGCCATTAGGTTACGAGAAACTATTCAGATTACTTTCCTCAGTTGTTACACTTTTCTCTGTTTGTGAAAGGTGATCCGGTCAGTTTTTGTTTTAGCACGTGGTTCTTCTGTTCTTCGATTCTCTTACAGAGCAGGTCTCATCAACCAGTGCTGTCAACATCAATGGCAGCACCGACCTGAGAAAATGGAGGTGGTCATTCAACAACTCCGAGAACATCCTGATTGTGTGCGTCCATTCCTTACGGATGAACCACCCAAGCTAAACAGGGCAATCGACGCGCTACCGGTTAGTGGGGCTGGTTTTGATTTCTGCCTGTAGTTTGGATTCTATGTGCGTGCATGTGTTCTGCTCAGCCGTTACATGATAATTTCATACTGAGATGTTTGTTTCATATAGGAACCGTGTTGTCGGCTTTCTGTTTTGCACACCAACTCGTCGCGATGGTCAACAATAAATTGGCATTTGCTGCTTATACCTACTTGCCATGTGAGCCTGAAAACAGACCTCTTAATTTTGAGGTAAAGATTTTTTAATAGTGGAGACTATGTAAATTCTGTGTTTCACTTGAGACAAATGGTAGTCTACATTTCCTGCTTCGTTAATCCACGGACAACTGGATCAGATTGAATGTTCCTCACGCTGTCTTCAACTGACCTCTAGGTGGGCCAAGAGATTCCTACTCAAGGAGACCAATGGGATTTTCGCGAATTATTATATCATCACCAGTCTTCATTTCACTACAATAATTCCTTAACCTATCTGAGATCTTGTATCACTCTCTCGTGGTATTGGCAGACCATCCCTGAGATACTTGGTGATTTACTCGAGTTCATATTCCACTTTTATTACGCTTCAGTTCCAACCGGGTGCAGGTGCCTGCATGATGTCTGAAAATGCTCTGACTCCTGACGGACCCAATCCGAGTGCTAACAATCCGACGTCAAATGCTGTTGCAGTAACCGACACGGTTTCCAACAACCACAGCTCGGCTGTCTATGGCGTTGGGCCTGCTCGAGGATTTCACAGTACCACCGGGAGCCTCGCTGGCACAGGCCGCTCCCCGTTAGTGTACTATTCAGCCGATTCGTTCACTGATGCTGCAACTGCTCTAGCTGCACGGCGTCCGTTGGCCAGCGAAAGTACCGCTTTTCCTTCTGGCCGGCGACGACACAAAACAGCGGATGGTGCTGTCAGTAACACAAAAAATGCTTATTTATGCCGTGGAACCAGTTCCTCCTCTGGCCACACTGGTCACGATTCCGAAGTCAGTTTCGAAGATCCTAAGGGCCCCGCATCCGATATAACTCAAGAGTTTCTGCATGGATGGTGTGCTATCGGGGATGCCGCACCGGTTGTGGGTGACTGCGTATTAAACTCGCATCGTAATGTACTGAATGTCTCCCGTCGGTATCGTTCTGAACATGGTAAACGCATTAACGATCAACTTTCCTCTCGCCGTCACTGGATGTGTAAACCCGGTCACGAAGTCACTGAATTCACACCCATGTTACCGACACGACCCACGGGTAACACTGGGCCGTTGCCTTTAGACAAATCTGCTGGTTCTACCCCACTCAATTTGCATGAATCCGTTACTAATGATTCAGCTGCACCTGAATCCGACGGCCATCACGCAACGCAAAATCGACTAGCCTTGGACAAACATTTGAACGGGATCTTGTCAACAACCATTCGGTAAGGCAACTCATGGCGCGTGTATCTGTCTACGCAGTTTACGTTTATCTTTTTCGCTCGGCTATATCTTTATGTATTTCTTACTTACGCTGTCTAGATTTTGTTTTACCGTATTTCTATGTCAAACAAAGTTATCTCAAAAGGTTTCTGTGATATCATCCTTCACTTTTCAGTGGTCAGTGAGTTTACACATTCCTACGAGTGATGTGCGCATGAGTGGGCCTTCAGGCGCAGTAATGAACCTAGCCAGACGTAGGACCCAGCTTTTGCCCTCTGATTGGCCGGTTATACGTGACGCGCGAAGCGAGTAAACTCTTCTTCGATCTCAGCAAATGATCTTTTTCGCTAGACTGAATCTCAGTCGTTTCATGAAACGTGACCTCAACGCATGTTTGAGCTCACTGTCTGCTTCTGATGGATATATTCCGCACTCTATCCCAAACTTGACCTGAGATAAGATTTCTCCATCCTAACATATGTTAAGTTCTGCGTTGTGATTGTGCGTAACTTGTGTGCATCATACAGCTGGTGTGTGACGCGATCATATATGTTTACCTATCATAGAAGCGCGTAGAATGGCCGCGTAGTGATTTTGTAAATAGAGATGGTAGACTGTGAATAGTCCTCGAATTCTCCAGCACGGACTGGTCAACCTTAAAGGTTGTAGGCTCGACAGCTCATAACAGCGACACTTAAAAATTCCTACTCCGCAAAACCTTGACTAATGCATCTGAATCCAGAGCGGGGTGGTATGTGCGAATCTGTCCGTTCCAGTTCTACTTTCCACATTCAACTTGATTCTGTCATGCACCTTTTCTCGTTGTACGGAATCCAACTGAAGATGTGGAACGGTTGACATCAATTTTGAGTGGCGATGTGTGCAGATGGTATTTAATCCTATTTTGGTCAGTTGACCAAAATGGATTAATTGTAACATTCCCCATGTATTTCTTATCACGTGAATGTAATGTTTCGAATTAATCCAGTTCGATTACCTACGGTGAATAATTAACAGAATTCCTTATATTTGCGAGCCTTCATTTTCTAAGCTGTATTTGCTCCTTATAACCTAAATATCGCTGTCCGTCTCTGTTTGTCTTCAGGTCCCTATCTACCGGTTATATTTCTTCTTGTCCGAGTTGTACGGATGCCAATGTGGCTTTGGCTAAAAGTGCCCCAGATGGAAATCCTTCATTGTACGTTGGTATCAACCGTGGGAAGCAAAACGTATCAGACGTGTTATTTCACTCTGAACTTTCTGATCATCATGTTTCACAGCATACCCACACGCGGTTCGGTGTCACTCGCACCGGGCGACATTGTACGACAGCACATGGCCTGTCCGCTGGTGCTCCCAATCAATCCAGCATGTTGACTACACGTTCCGTTGTTGACAATGCCTCCTGTTTACTACGATCTGTGCTACGTATGTTCACGCGTGGCAACAAAACCAGAGCGTTGTCGTACCCGGACACGGGATTACGGTGTACAAAGTCATCGATGTCTTGTCGAGCACTAGGTGTTACCCCCATAACCGATCTACCCACAGGGCCCCTTCACAACCATGCCGAATCTGGACACATGTCTACCTCTTGTCCCCCCTTACTCATGGCTCAGCTGTCTACTGTAGGTCAACGTTTGGCAAATGTGAATCCGTACTCAGATCCGATGACGCTTAATCGAGATATGTGTTTGCCGCCCGTACCACAACGTTTCTTCCCGATCACCGAAGCTGTAGTTAGCCAGCCAGTTGCTACTCCGTCTGATACTACAGATTGTTCAACTAGAGATCTGCGGGGAGGCGAGCTGTCGAGGTCGCCACATGAATTGGTCCCACTTCTCGCGATGAATCCTTCAATACATTCACTGCAGTCTAAATCCGGAGCTACTCTTTTCTCATTATCTTCCTCATCTCCCTCACCAACTCCAGCGCCTCCATCGTCGACTCCACCGGCGTCCTCGACGAATGGATTATTCTCAAATGGTGATCATCATCAGTCATTCTATCTCGTATGACCGTACTAACGTGTTCTTGTTACCACTGCGTTTCTATACCATCTTTCCGTTTCTGTTTTACTACCTTGTGGCGCCCCTGTATTTTATCTACCTCAGTCGGTCTGATGCATACATCCATCCTCGGATTGCGCCTTGCTTCTAACTTTCAGCGTATGATATTCTTGCGCTTCATGTTTCAGTCAACCGTCTTCCCGCCCTTCTCTTATTCCCACTCTTGACTTTTAAGCACATTTGAATTATGCCAAGTGATTTCTAGGTCAGCTTCGCACAAACATCGTCGTCTATCTGTTTCTAGCTACACTCATACCGTTTAGGCTGTCCGACCACTTTTCTCTTTACCTTGTCCATCTTTTTCTGATCATTCTACTTGAGTTACATTGTTTTGTGTACAATTATGAGAATTTGATATGCGCCGCTACAACTTCTTTATTGTTTTACTATGCTTAATTTTTTTTTGTAAAGTTATCCTGAATTTGCTTGTCGACTCGTGTATGTTCGACTGTCGTTCGGATTTAGAAACACATTGTCTACCTCCCTCCGTTATGTTTACGTGTGCTTTGTGTTTTTTAAAATAATTTTACTCGTAAACCTAATGCTTCCAGTTTCTCTTCTCCGTTATTTTTCTTGTTTTGCCCTACCCTAGCGAACCCCCGTTGAATGCTTGGGAAAGCAAACATTTGTTTCCTTTCTTTATTTACACCCAAACTCCGCAGATGCATCTCCCTTTGTTTGTGGTTTCAAATGTAACCATCTAAGTACTACTCCATCTCCGGTTCGATTCAAGCTACTCAGTAATTATTGGACCAGGATTTTATCTATTGTACAGTATCTACGTATATAATCGACTGGTTCCTTTACTCGATTTCTAGTGTTTTTCAGGTATCATACGGTAATCTTCGTCTTTACTGTGAGATGGATTGGCAATATGCTTACTGATAGTAGCCGGCGTTGACTTTTTTTACCACTATTAATCAAACATAGCCTCGCGTAACACTCATGTGTGATTGTTGCGCACCATATTTTATTAAGTGACACATGCGCCTCTGATTGCACACAACCGTACATCTACATTTCCGCACTGCTTGGTACCCTGTGAACACACTCGTCTGCCCGTTACGAAACTTATATCCCCAACGTTGAAGTTGACCGTAGTTTTCGGTGTGCTGCTGTTTTTTCGCAGAGCTGAGTTAACGGATCAACTTCGTTAGTCTGTTCATCTCTGCCAATCCTCGTCTGGCTAGTTTTGATCAGAATATCAAAAGTGACAACATAGATTAATAGGTGACATACCTTGCTGGTGTAGGTCACTTAATATATCGACAGATTTTGTTTACTGTGCATGGTGTTATGCTGTAGCACGACCCCTAATTTGCTCGTACCGTTGAGGCAGTGTTACCCAGATGTTCCCGGCGCAACAGTTGGTTACGCAAACTACTTACTCGTGTTAGAATGCTTCTGAAACATTTTCAGTGGGCTGACTGTACCGCCAATTTATTGTGCTTCAAGAACTCATCTGCAGCCGATGAGCTAAAACGAAATACTATGAGTTAGTAAGATGGACAAGAGAGAACCCAGTGTTTTAGATAAGACCTTTTTTTTCTAGGCACTCTCAAGTGGATGCATTTTGTTTTAACATGAAACAACCAGATGTTGAGTGCTAAATTAGTCACAAGGATGGGAATAGGGTCAATCGAATTACACGCAATCTGTCCAGTTGTGAAGTTGAGAACTTCGATCAGTTTACGGTGTTACTGTATAACTGAGTTGAATGAGATAGATAACTTATCAACTGTGGGACGGTTAGCGATTGCGGTAATGGGGTACTAGTGATGCCAACAGCAACAAACTAATCCAGAATCGATAGGGAGCATCAAGTCATTTGACCAAATTTGATGATACCGGTCAGTACTTTGGTTGTGTCGTGTCCGTCTCAGTTTCTTTTCAACCATAACAATAAAGTCAGAAGTTGGTGACGAAATTTGCTTACAGATTGAATTAGTCCAAAGTCGGTACCAAATTGGTCACAGTCGTTATCCGTTTTACATCTCAGTGAACTCACCGAGATACACTTCGAACCACTGAATACGTTTTGTTTTGGCTTCATGTCTGCTTGGCTTTGAACTCATTTACTTTTCTGCCCTTAGTGAAGTCGATTCATTCTACTGTGAACTGAAAGTGGCATGGACACTTGTTGTCGTCATAATTGTGTAGTCACGATATGATTAGTATCCGAAGTGTCATGATTGGCAGTGATCCTCATTTGCTATATCATCTGTATGGTCAAGTTAACGGTGTGACACGTTGTTGAAATTTCTTATAAACGCCTATAGCCATGAAGTTTCTACTCTCAACCGATCTGTTACAGTAAACCTGAGTGAACGACGTGTGCGAATTGTTCATTGAACCTTCAGTTGTATTCTTCAGATTGTACGATTATTCACCTGAGTTCGTAAACCTTCGATGATTAGGCCGAGTTATACGTTCCACATTTCCAATACTTATACATATTTGAGAAGTCAGACAAAAATGGAACCAGTGGGAATATTTTGATGTTTGTTCAGTCAAGCTTACACTTGTTTCTATTTGTGTCCAGACGATTGACAGTTGATGCGATATTGTGATGCTGAGTCGTGTTAGCTATTTTACGATTTGTTGCTGAATTTTGCAACCTAAAGTGATTGTAGACTTTGATGCGGTCCTTCGATCATGTACACTACAAGGTTCTGGGCTATTTATTGGAACGCCTACCGCACAGACGCGAAGAATGTACACGGATGTGAACTATTGGTGAGCCCTAAGTCACATCCGAACCTTCTCTACAAAGCAGGCAATCCGAATTGGTTGTCAGTGTGAGAGAGCTCCAAGTAAGGGGAAATCTGGATAGCTCCTGAATAAACGGGTCAGGTGTTGATACACTCATTTTGATTTGGGGAAGCATCGCTCAGCTACAATGGAATGTCCTGCCTGATTCGTACACACACCATCTCCCCTAGTTCCAGTCATGTGCTGAGACCTGTTGTGTTTCAATTTCAACACTGACTGCTGCCTGATGTTGTCGGTGGACTTTACGAGTCGTCAACTAAGATCACACGGGTAGTTATCAGTCTGATACATGTCACAGGCGAATAACGGTCAAACCTACGCGCTCATTGTTCACCTGTTAGCTTGCACTTTCGTCACTCCAGCAAATTAGTACAGGCACACAAGCCGAGATCTCTCCCGGCTGATCGGTGTCCTCCCACTTCGTCATTGCCGATCAATCTTTGCTGTCCGTCAGCTTCCTCATGTGCACACTGGTCGGGCGACCACGTTTACCGTTGAAAGACGAAGAAAGCTCTTGGGATATCTTAAAGGATATCAGGACACACGAAACTGATATCGCGACATCTTAAACATATACATACATATACATACATACATCTTAAACATATATATCTTAAACATATAGCTTTAAAACCGTTCGATTTCGTTTTCATGTTAACTCCTAAGGTCATAACGAGTTAACAAAATAACGTGCATAAGTGAAAGGCGAGAAGTGGCCGCAGGACAGTTTAAGGATGGACCAGATTCGCCCCAGAACCGTCTTGTATTTATAGTAGGTTGTGCTTTTTCTGTCAGCCGACAAATCTACGGTCCACTTGCTACTGGGCTTTTAGTGAAAAGACTAGCTCATTGCTGACCGACGGTCAGTCTGACCGGCATTCCGCTTGCAGCCATCGGTTTCTCAACCGCGTGCTGCCCATGTTAAAGCTTGTTACGTCTGGTTGCTAGCCCATGCGTTTGATCCGGGCTTGAGGCTGACCGGGATGATGACTTTCGCTGGCAGTCTTGCTCGCATTGATCGGTCCAACTGCCCTGACGCAATCACTGATCTGTAAAACAAACCGGCAAGGTGCTCGTATGTTACGTCAAACGAAGCCGACTCCTACGTATCTTGAAACAAAGGAACAATCCAATCTAATCAACCTGATTGTCTCAACAACTCACCGCTGGTTGTACCACGCTGCCTAGCTAGACAGGCCGTTTGACTTTCCGGCGAGTGAGTGGATTATCCGATGAGTCCGCACAGCGTGTAGATCGACCGTGCGCTCTTTGACCGCTCAGGCCATGAGGATTAGTGCTTGTCCGCGCGCATGTTACTAGCATAGGTGTTTATTTTCCATACCGTACTCTCGAACTATTTGTTCATGAACATTACCTCAGAATATTAATGCCCCGCTTTACAAACTTTAAATTGGTGGTATGGATATACGAGCTTGTCGGATTATTTAAATCGTTTCAGCGATGAGACAAAGAACATTGTGGGATTCTAACAGGAATGACTTTCTTCAGTGCTACGGGCCATATCTGGCACTTCAGAGTTTTGCTTTCTCGCTTCTCAGTCAACCATCTTTAAGCTGCCTTAGCAAGAAAACTGCTTTGAGCGACTTATTTAAATTAAGCGGTAATACTACACTGTTATTGCAGAACAGTTAATCCTTCTTCTGTGCACAGTACCTCATATAATGACCAAGACTTATAACTTCAAACCTTTTCAATGATTACCTAATTGTTTCCAGTTTACAAATTAGCTGTTGTTTTGTGTCAATTTTTGGGCAGTTTTGGGAGTTAGCTGAACCGAGACGATTGTTTGGAAATAACGCCATGAATAACTAAGGGATATATTGTCGACTCAGCAAATCGACATACGACCGATAGGACAAAATAAAAATACAGCGGGACAGAAAGCAACCGCATGCCGTGAGTTGTACGCCCGAGTACGTCTGTTTCTATCTCTACTGGTACAATCTAATGTTTAAGCGAATTCCAAGGTTTGTAACAAAAGTGTATACGGCAATCAACACTTAAACTTGATCAATGGTGAATAAGAATAGTCTCTACAGAGATCCTCTCTAGAAACCGACAAATGTGGTAACTTCACTTATACAACAACGTTTCAGTTAGCTTATGCATGAGCGTGAATTCTCCAATTTATTCTCAACACAAAGCCCATGTCGACGGTCGATGATATAAGGAGGGAAACGATTGAAGGTAATCGTAGGTCAGTGGTTCGTGAGGTAAATACTCATGAGTAGTCGGGAACATCAGAACAGCTAACCAGCGATCGACCTTGATGCGGTAGATAAGTTGCAGGTTTCGGTGCATCACACCGTATGCTCGTAGTTTGGGTCACGTCTGTGGTAGGTGATACTTGTTTAACTCTGTAACAGGAGTCCAAGTTCCTGTGCGTTCTTTTTGAAGTACCGCGTCGTCTATGTTTCACGTAGGCGTAGAATGGTCACTGTGTAGTATCCAGAACGTGATGTTCATTGGTGAAAACGGTAACCCCACTGGGTATGCGCTCCGAACGTGGTTAAAAATAAAGTTTCTCGTCTTTTTCTTCATTATTACCGTTATCCACAATCGGTCAAAAACCCGCGGCAGCAAAGTTTTGTTTGGAGATCAACACTGGTAAGACGTTCCCTTTACTTCGGTCTTCTTCAATGAGATGTGCTGTGTTTACACCTGTAATCCGTACCAATGGAGACATTGTCAATAGATAAGCAGACATTAACTACTTGGATAACAACCCATCGACAAATGCACGAGTTGTCAGCTAGTATAATCTAGACTAGTGCTACTTTCGGAAGTCCTAAAAGACGAGTCTCCAAAAGCTGTAGTCTAAAGGTTAGAATCAAGTTGCTTGTCTACCACGCCCAGGTATAGTCCAAAATGTTGTATGACAGTAAAACCTGGACATTTTACCAGCCAACTCTGTCGACAATAGTGCACAGGCATCTTTTGGCTTCGGTTACTTTAACAGGCCAATTCGGAGACAGATGCCACCATCAGCAGTTGTGTTAGTTGTAGTGGATCTAAATTTGCTCAGTTCTGCTTATAGGTTGATAGTCGTGTGCAACTTGATCTGGACGAAATACCATACTGGGACCAGATAACTCTTCTGGACAAATTGTCAATGACCTGACAGCCAAGCAAGATGGGTTTTATTTATTCGGGGTGAGGTGAAAGCGTGAAGGGGACCATTTCCAATTTGGAACATTTAAGTGTGCGATCATTTACAATTAAATTCGTTCGAAAACTGGGTACAACGTTCACAACAGTCCATTTTCATAGCTTGCAGAGAGGTGGCCGATCGCACACATCGGCTGTTGAGCTGTTGTTGGCCTGTAAGATAAAAAAGCAGTATCGGAAAATTTTGCTATCAGTTCACTCATTGATGTAACGCATAGAAGTTCACTATACACAAGATACAAGTGTCGTCCTTATCCAGAAGCTCGATTGCAGGAGCTTCGGTTATAGGATACGATCAACGGTGTGTCATTTTGCAGGTAGTACTCATCGGTGACACGTACTAGTGAAACAACATTCCGATTAAATTGGTTCATGTAGAAAATACGCTGTTGGCGCCTCGTCGGTTTGGTCCAATCTGATGTGAGCATAGCCCAGACCTTACGATTTGGGTGGGGATGGTTAGATCACGGAGTACCGAGTATCTTGTCATTAATAAAAACTAAACATGTCGGATCTCTATTTACACAATCTCTTACAAACTAAAGCGTTCGCATTATTAACTGTTACAACAGAACTTTGCACCAGTATTGGAACAGTTGGGAATATTTAGATATGTGTGGTTTTCACAGAATGGGGCAACACTACATTGTGCACTGTCGGTACGAGAATGTCCGGATGACAAATTCGACCGACCATGAAACTGCAACGGTGAACTGAAAATGTGACCCCCACAGTCACTAGGTATCACTCAACGGGACTTTTTCCTTAGACCTACTCGAAACATAGAGTTTTCAGGGAACGTTCAGAAACTTTGGTGGAGCTCAAAATGACCACGATTTTAGAATGCACTGTAACCTATGATATTACTTTACAACACATGCTCTCATCACGCCCAAGGAGAATGCTACTCCGTATGCAAAACTTTCGACAGTTTCTCAAGCAGCCCTTATGAATGTATGGTTTTTATCCTAATGCCTGACGATAATGTTGACCTATCAGTAAAAGAGTGGTGGTTGACAAATGCATATGTGAGATCTTCCACGAAGACGCTGAGCATCGTGTAGCGATAAACTAACTATCCCAAATAATTCAAAGAAGACTGGATCACAGTGCCATGGTACTGTTGAGCAAATTGTCGCAGTTAATTAGGCAACCTCAATAGTTTCGGTCGATGGATCGTTTCTAGGAAATAAATTACAATTTGGTGCAAAACAGACCAAAGATGAACTATAACCACATAAAATGACATTCATACCCAATGGAGTTCTTCCGAGCAGCCAACAGGTTCAAAGATAGTGAGCTCCAAAAAAGTGATGCACTCATCACTCAAGCGAAGTACAATAACCGGCCATTGGCAGTCTGCACAAGTTTCAAATCGAAGCTATAAAACAAAAACACTAGGTCAAGGTCCGGTTAACGGCCAGAAACAAAAAAGGTAGAATATACAAGGGGTAAACACTTGGGGGAAGATATGGTTGGGTCGGATTTTCACATGACTAAAATTTGAATGTCGATACAGACTATACTCAGTAGATTCAGTCAGCGCCGACTGAAGTACGAAATCTGAATAACCTTCTAACGAGTGTTCTCTTACCTTTACTTAGTGCGTAGTGAAAGACCATACGATGGATTCGCGTTCTTTAACCTCATTCAGTTTGGACAAGAATGGCAGCTACTTCATTTGACATTAGTGACGAGAATAGATCTCATTAATGAGACCCAATAATACCTATATGTTACATGTGATTTGTTTGTAGGGCATAACAATAGAATTCATTGTAGATAATCCGTCCTGTTCAAATGGCATTGAATATGACGCTTCTTGTCGTATACATTTTAAAGAATTCTCTAACGCTTCCCAGGAATCAAGTGACAGTAGAACCTACTGGCACGGTTACCTAATGATGCCACGAAAGTGATAACTGTCATACGCCATTTGACATTGCGTCTTTTATAGCGCAGTTATATAACGTCCCAATACAATCAGCAAGCTGTACTGAAATTTGTGTGGTTGTTCTGTTCACAGTTATTTTTCGTCTAGTTTGGGATGATCGAGTCAACCAATCCTATGGAACCAGAAAGTTTGCTAGGCAGTAACTGGTCCAGGTCGGTTGTGGCACACCCGAGATTGCATATCATCTGACATTTTGTTGTGCCCGTTGCGAGATTCACTTCTGGGTTATACCGGATTCCGCTCAAAATACACATATACGTACTGAAGCCTATTGGAGCAAAACTTACAAATATTCAAAATTGTGAATATACCCGGTTTAGTCTTGAGAAGAAACGCGTAGCAAACAACCTCGTTTTCGGTGTTTCATCATCAGGCTAAATACAACACATTTATATGGGTTCGATGGGGGTGGTAAGTAACGTATCACTGTCAGTCAACAATTTCTGTCTGGTTTGAGTCATGAGACTTAGTTACATAACATTGACCACGTAAGTTTTACGAAATCTGCGAGAGATACATCACATCTATGCGATCATTCTATTCTGGGTTTTTCGTACACGGTCATGGAAGGTTTAACGTTTTCACGAGCCGTTTATGACCGTACAGTGGTGGTGAGCATAGGCGAATTGCGATGGCCTCTGCAATTGATGGTATACGACCTTTGGCCTGTTTCGATTGTATCCCACATGTTCGGTAGATTGGATTGAACGATCCTGTCTGAATGATTAGATGGTTTGGCTTGATCACGTGCGTTGCGACCGTAGACGAGCAGGGCCTTATCGATCCTCGTGTCAGCCACACCGGTTGGTGCTCCCGAATGCGTTTGGATAATCGCCCTGTTGTGCGACCTATGTAGCTTGTTCCACAGGAACAAACAAAACGGTAAACACAAAAAGGCAATATATCTTTCAGCTGAAGCCACAATACTGGTGTGGAGCTAGACTGAACGCGTAGTTGGGCTGCGAAATACGTTTTATTGATGGCTACATTAAGCTTCTTCGTTGCGGTTTCAGCGATGCCATCAACCTTGAAGGGCAAGGAAATATAAACAGACTATTTGTCTGCAGTTAGTGGTTTATCTATCAAAAGGCGAATAACGCCAACGAAAGTACATATGACACATAAATAGCAGTATACCAAATATATGTGAGCTGTGAAAATTTGCTCAGATGACACCATAGAAGAAGAAAAACAGTTCATATTTAATACACTCCTTGAAAACGGCTATCCAGAACAGTTTACGGCCAAACACCTGATAATTAGCATCAAGGTAGATGTACCACAAATTGTAGACAAAAAGTCGGTCTATATTACGTTGCCTTTCAAAGGTGACAGTAATGCTGAGAATATAACCAGGAGACTTAACGTTGCTCTTAACAAAACCTATTTCGCAGCTCAATTACATATACGATTTAGCTGCACACCAGTTTTGCGCCCCCAGCTGAAAGGTATGCCGCCTGTACATGCTGCCTCTTTCTGTGTTTACCGTTTTGTTTGTTCCTGTGGGACCGCACAACAAAGTGACTATCTGAACGCATGCGGGAGCACCATCCGGCGTGGTTAGCGAGAGGATCGATGAAGACCTACTCATCGGCGATCGCTGCACACCTGGTCGAATCGAACCATGTGATCAACCCGGCCGATTCATTCAAACCGATCTATCGAGTCTACGGAGCGCAATCGAATTGGGTCAAAGGTTGTCTATTAGCAATCACAGAAGCCATAGCAATTCGATTACACTCACCCCCGTTATGTTCACAAAAACATCTTGTCAAAGCACTGAACCTCCTATGGCCAAGCCTCAATAACCTGGATCGATCTGTTACGTAGGAGCGCCTATCTGCCAAAACACTTGATAAGTCTGACTAACTTGACACTAATAATTACCATCCCTCACCCTATTGATGTACTACCCCTGTCGAACCCATATAAATGTGTTGTATTTAGCCTGATGATGAAACACTGAAAACGAGCTTGTTTGCTACGCGTTTCTTCTCAAAATACTATGACTTATCAAAATCCGGGTAGTGCAGTACAGCTGCTTGTCATGGACCATCAGTTGTGTTATAACCCGTCCAACCGTGCGGAATCAGAACACGAGACTCAAGAGCGCACACTGAAATTCTGCCACTCAGTCGGTGACCAAAACAAATATGACATGTTACCTAAAAGCATGACCAATCTGACAAACAACCAATCAGAAAGCAGAGACCTATTGATCCAATTTAACCAGACCACAAACGACTGGTAGGACCAATAATCAAGCGTAAAGACAAAAGCACATTGATTATCTGCAACAACGGGAACGCGTCCGTAACAAGTTGAACCAGTGGAAATTTGCGGAGTATGACGGACGGAGGGTTGATGTGATAGTATTCCTTGACTTGTAAGTCATTTTCTGAATGAAGCTGTACAAGCCTTGGAATCTAAAGTCTTCATCGTACGATTGTCTGCTGTTTAGTTCACGTAGCAGTTTCAAGGCAGGATATATTGTGCAACATGTTGTGCAACAGTTAATGGTCATTCCTCTTGGTGCGTCACGTAGAAGTGTGACAAAACCTTATTAGTCTTGGCAGTGCTCGTGGTCAAGAGCCACATCAAACAGGGAAATAACCAGTATGTTGGTGGCACCGAAACCAACGTTACAGGCAGACCTGGAACCGCTGACAGTGTCGGGCGTTCCACCGCAGACACTGTGTCGGCTGAGTTCTGTCAGACACTGCGCCCGGCTTTGATCGAATAAACATAGTTGCTTTTATAGTTCACATTAGCCTTTAAAATGTAGGTCAAAAGCGTATCAATGTCGGGACACTTGCAGAATAATTCACCCTTGTCCTCATCTGACAACCGAAGCTTCTGTAGTTGTCCTTCACCCAGATGTGGCCGATACTTGTATCTTTCGAGTATCTTGTGTACACTTGACTTCCAACTGTTGAAGCCTCGAGCTAGCCGACGAACGCTCTTTTGGGGGCTGATTTTTAAATGTCGCACAACAATCATCTGTTGGTGTATGCAGTCGACCACTTCCATGCAGGTCATGAAAACTTCCCGTTGCAACAAACTTTTTCGTCAGTCTTAGAACTGATTCACAAGTAACCGGGTGTGTACTTATATGCTTGTTTTTTACTACTCAGTGGTCTCTAACACATTTTCACCACGGACCGCATAAATAAGCGCTAGTTCAGTACGCTGTTAAGTTGTCAGATTGTCACAAAAAGACATTTAATAAGGCACACTGTTAATTGTGCAACTCGCTAGTCACCAGGTCACGCACGCGCTCACGCTTATAAACCGGAATTCCGGTCCATAGCGCACCCCGGTTTCCGTCCACATGTCGTGTGCACTTCTGCCCGGCTTGTGTGTGACCGACGCCTGCTGTCAGGGGCTTTCTACCTGCAATTTCTCATCCATTGGTTCGATCTCGTTGGGTGATAATTCGTCCTGGCGCCCGTTTTGTATGCGATTCGATCGCTTTGGGTTTTGGACATGCCTTGCCACGGTGTTGAGGTATTCCGCTGAGAGTTGAAATACTAGTGTCGTGATCCAAGAACACGGATGGCACAAGGGTTATTTATTAGACAGAGCAATACACGGGTTAAGCATGTAAACCAAACCTGACACAAAAACACTCATTTGCACGCAGTATT
>LUCH01003130.1:51910-62213 GCA_013368495.1 Paragonimus heterotremus | reverse complement strand
TTGATCACCATCTCACGTGATTACTAGCCGGTATACTCGACATTGGTGGTCGATCTGAGGTTGCGTCGTTTCGTGTCAATAATCAGCATCAGCTGACAGTACCTATAATATTCTCCTTTTTTCGTAAAATGTTAACACTGTTGTCATATTTAATGTCCGCCGCCAGGCCTACCTTGACAGTTGACAAAGATATTCATTAACTCCTTGTCATTGTAGTGAACAGGCCGTAACTAGTTGCGGTCTATTTGTCTTCATCCGCTCTTAGTTTGGACTCAGTGAAAATTTCACTAACTGCCTGTTGGCTGTGTTGAGTCGTTTATTCAGATATCTTTCTACCTAAGCTGGGCTTACTTCTGTCAGATGATTGTTCACATAAGTTCCTGTTAGTTGTTAGAAGTCAGTAACTCTCTCCACACGTTTCGCCGTGATCGTTCTCATCAAGTTTTCGGGATATCTAACATATATCTATATCTCCGCAAAGCAGTTAATTTTTAAGACTTATATTTGACCACACTTTTTCACACAGGTATTTGTATTGTACTAGGTTATACATTATGCCTATAACACGTTTGGTCACCTTTCCAGACGGCCAGTTTTCTTCGTTATTTGTCTCCTAATCACATTCCACTAGTCTGGATTAACCCAATTCACTTCGAGTTACAATCTAGTTTCTTAATTGTGCTACCTCTCGGACCCTTGAGTAAAATGGTACTGTCAGAGTAGTAGACAAACTCCAGTGTGCATACCTTTTCCAGTTTGTAGGCTCAAATCATGCAACCGTTAAAACTCAGTATCACACATCCAATGCGCTCGTCCCTACATAGTCCTTGTTTATCCTGTTGAACCTGTCATGTGTGCAATTAGGTCAGTTACCTTTCTAACATCGTATGAAATATGTGACGTGACCGTCAGTGACAAATCCCCTTGACCCATATTTCAAAAGCTGAGGTTAACTATAAAAACAGCCTTGTTTATTTAGTCAACGTCCGGTGCAAAGCTTGACATGGACGGTCAGGCACAACGCTGACTGGGACCGACCGGCTCAACGCCTGACAAGGGTCACAGGGTCTGGCGTGAACTGCTCGACATGGATCCCACACCAAGTGCCCGATATAATGAAAAGTTTCAACTTTGTAACCAACGTTATTGACAGTGCCAACCATACATTCCTTTGTTCATTGTCTGACATGGATCTTTACAACGAATACTTCCACAACAACTATCGACGTTTTGTCACGCACTTCTGCTCGACGCATCAACGTGACGTGTCCCTGCCGCATGGCGTGTTAACCGACACATTCTGTCTTGAGGCCTCAGCACAAGTTAACCAACACGCAATCCTACGATAAGGACTTTCGACTCCAAAACTTGTACAGCTTCATCCAGCAAAACCACTCGCGAATCAAGGATTGCTGTCACATCAACCCATCCTTCCATCATATCCAGCAAGTTCCCACTGTCACAGTTGGTGATTTTCACGTGACAGAATTATTTTTACTGTGCTATCGGGACTTTGATGTCATAACATTTTGTTATACAGTTTTTGATATTCGCATTTAATTGGTCCATTGTTATTTAACTGTTATGTATATATTGATTAATATTATTAATCTTCTGATTATAAGTAACATTTATGTTAATAAGCCCAGCTGAGTTTCCGATTAGTGATGATAAAACTGCAGTGGTTACTACTGGACTAGACAATAAGTATTAGCAGGACAAAAATGTGCAGTTCGGCCCTTACACCGTGGTCACTTAATGTACTCTAAATCCACGAACTGCTTAGCGGACTAAATCACTTATAAACTTATGATCATCACAAATCACAGAAGCATGTTAAGTTTTTAGTATGACTCTTCTCTTCGATTGGGCCGAGCCATCAACGTGGCCTTTGAGTTCCCTGTTCTAATTGTTCGAAATCGAATCTGACTGTAGTTTTGTACAGGTAACATGGTTTTGACTACCGTCCTTTGGTTATTATCTTTGCTTCGTGGGGCAAGCCGTGGATGGTTAAGTCTTTCGGAGCCCCTGGAAAACAGCGTCATTTAGCGAAATTTCTTCGCGGTGATGATTCATGAAGCTGATCATGTCCATCACGGTTGTTAAGGGAACTGACGTTTGGGATTAATTTCCTTCCCATATTTTCATTGTTGTCAACGTTCGGTCACCATGGAAACCAAGTAAACAATATATATCAAAAGAAAACCCAGTGATAATGATGTGCTAATCACCTGCAAAGAACGCTCAAGAAAATGTCAACAGCTCTGCTTCTGTTAAGTGTCGTTTGTAGAAGGGAGCGCCTAACGAAAAGGGCACGTAATTACTTGAAACCCTCCAGAACCGCACCGCAATGTAGTTTCACGATCCTGATGACCAAATGATGAAAGCAATCACCGAGTATGCAGAATAAAGAATCCAAGGCGTTATTTACACCCGTGTATAAAATTTAGAAATCGGTTTTGAGGTGACTTTAAACTTACTGAAGATCTGTTTTAGCACACTGCCATTTAATGTGGCTTTTCCTTCCTCTCGAACTTTTGTAACTGACACCAAGTTGTTAACCTTATGAACCTTTTGGGTTTATTGTGCAAACTGACTCCGTGGGTTTTTTCCGCTACTTTCAGAAACTTAAAAAGATCACCATCCTCCACATCTTTCTCAGGGGTTTCCACGTTTGCACCAACATCTACCTCCTTTTAGTACTGACCTATGCAGTCGGTGCCGTTTATGGAAAAAAATGTTCATCTTGAATTAGCTGTTCATTTGGTTCGCAGTGTTCGGACTTAGTCTTAGCACCGAAAAATAGAACCTGAGTCGTGATTAAACGGAGATGACGAACAGACTTGATGGAAACTAGTGATGGAAACAGACAATCTAAAACAAGGCGGCAGAACAGTTACGACCACAGAGCGCAGTGAAAACGAACGTTGTTTTACGTCAGCCGACATCATGTTTCCGCGTGGCATGTTCTTTGCTGAACGACCGCTTGCCCCACGGGGTCAAACTGCTTGTTCCTCAGTCCATTTATTGGTTTATTCTCCTGTTGTCATAACAGTTCAAAGGTGATCACATAATTTAGGCGAAAAGGGTTCATTGTCGTCTGGCGTTTCTTTACGAGAGATTTTCTGTTAATTTTCGACTGACTATGGACTGACGGCCTCAAGCTGGTTCACAACACGTCCATGCTTCGTAATTCGTAGATGAAATTCAGCCGGCAACTCATATTGTCTGAGAGAACTAACGCAGACGGTCAACTTGAGTCACAGTTACACATTCGACTTGATCGAAATCAGCCGATACCTCTCTGGTGTTTCATATAAGTCCGAGTACTAATGTATGGGCAAATTACTTTTGCATCCTATAATCACCGGTGGTTTTTGTGCGAGTTTCAACGTCTACTGGAATCTGTAAAATCCACCCAGGTCTAAATAAGAAGTTCCACCACAGTATGCTGGTTTTACGAAGGTCACTGAAACTTGCTGGTTCCACTTTATCCATGACTGTAGACGCGACGGATTAAGTTGTTGACTCAGGAGACTGAGGAATCAGAGTATTTTCGTATTTTGTGACGACCAGTAAACCGTTTCAGCTTAACACAGAAATACATGTTGCCAATCCGCACCACGCATCTGATGTGAATAATCCCGCTATGAACCATCTAGTTGCCGGCATTTTGCGCTTAAGACCGCACACGCGATGTAAACAAACAGGCGAAATTTCACCGAGGTTGCCAGTATGCACTTTTAGTAGGTGTCAGACCACACGTGATCCAACGATATTTTAGGCCCTGAGCGTACATCCTATGATACACTTTCAATACACTGGATTATTTAATCCAGTTAGATATATCAACGGTGTGGGATAACTGAAGCCGTTAAACTTTACTGGAGCGCAGTTTACCGACGTTATCTTTGTTTCTAACTGTGCAAGTTATGTGGATGAGTTTTTGTACCTCTGAATTTAGCTTTCCTTGGTTCCTTTCTTTCTAGGTTCATTGCTGAAACACTCACTTTGAATGAACGCTGTCTCCTCCTACGATAAACCCCCCATGCGTAACAGTTTTGGAGACGATAATGGACTGGCTGTTGTAAAGTCATACCGGAACAAGTATTAGTAATAGAACTGTAAAAATCGGATAAGTTTACATTCTTTGTCCCGCGAATTGTAATCACAAGAGGTTTATGCGCCTGGCAAAACACCCTTTCAGCAGGAAACCTTACTAAGACAGCTGTTATGCCATCAAATACCCGTTAGTTATGGGGTCTACTTGCGAAGTGGTTAACTCTCGAATAGTATTGGGTCTGCAAGTTGCAGTAATACACGATTAACATACCTTGCAAAGTAACCTTTGTCCAGAGCCTGTTTAATTCGAATTGCTTATAAGTAGTTTGGCAGATTTGATCATTTTAGAAGGGATCCAACTGTGAAAATTCTGAACTTCGGCTGGTTTCGAACCGGTGATAACCAGCGTCAGTGCTCATCGGTGGTGTTGGTGGATTCCAGCGTGAACTGGTCGATAAATCTTGCTTGGGTAGTCAATCGGCTGGATCATTTGGTGGACTCCACGTGACACAGTTGGTTAGTTGAGTAACTAAGTCCAAATGTGAAAATTTTGAGTTCCGGGTGTGGCTTCGTAGCTCAGCTGGTAGAGCATTTGTCGCGTTTGGGCATGTTGTTTCTGTCACTGGTTCGAATCCAGCCGAAGTCTAGATTTTTCGCAATTGGTCTCTTTTAAACTTCAATTTAGCCGCCTAAGTCATCCACTTCCGTTGTCCATCCCGAGCCACGAAAAGCTGGAGGCATACAAGTCAGTGTATTGTCTTCAGCTTTGGCTATATTCTTCCAAGCAGTCGGTCTCAGTGACCAACAGCGAAGTGGTGGACATCAGTTTCAGCCTAGCTGACTGTTATCAGTACCACGCACGCCGTTTGGAAAAGCCCTTCTCAACCCCTCTTGGACAGTGGTGAATACTTGCTCGTTTAAAAGTCAATCACAAAAGTCTGCTGATCGATTTTAGTCCATGAGCGAAATGAAGCGCAACAGCTAAGAACAGTAATTTGTTGTGTGCATGACTTACACAGCCTCCGGAGCTTGGTGTCTCGTGTCTATTCTCTTCACGTATCCATTAACAAACTCACAATTGAGAAAGGCCGTTGTCTCCCGGTGTCACTAATTCATCGCACATTACAATGCTACATGTGAAACTGGACTTTTCAGCAAGGAGAGAGAACAAAACATGCAGAATACGGGGTATGGTGGATGCAAGCATTTAACATTGGCTCCGTAGTATGACATTTGTAAATACACAATATATTCCGTTCATCAAATACCGAACAGGGTTGGAAAATTCCTTAATACCTCAGAAACGACCGTTCGATCCATCACAAGAGCAGGCTCGCGAACCGGTTGGAATTGATTAGTTGTGGTCACTTCAGTGAACGGCTATGAGCCTGTTTAGCTATGTGTTACGGGAAAGGGATTTGGGGTTTTTGCAGTTTGTTGAATCAACCTAAAAAGTTGACTAGAATGTTAACTGAATTGACCTTGTACTGGACCTGGTGATAATTCTGAAATAGCTGACTGACTGCTCATCCCCCTAAATGTCTGTTACATAAAGTCATTTATGCAATTAATAATTTGGCACCGCCTGGTGGAAACGAAGACACCGCGTCTTAGGTGTTCGTCTACGTTACACTTTTGATTAAGTTGCTGAAGGGAAGTAAATTTTTAAAGAAGAATGCATCTGTTTGTTTGTCTCAAATTCGTGCTAAACCTATTTGTAGGTTAAGCTTGACTAGAAATCTAAGTCATCCTGATTTAAACGTTAAGTGGAACCGTCGCCAGTAAAAGAAATACTTCTTGATGATATTCAGTAAGCGAGAGAACGTACAATGTAATTGGACCCTGGTGAACTAAAAACTGTACGTAGTAAACAATGAGGAATTGTGTAAAACAACTGTGATTATTGAGTAGTGACACGTTTAGCACTCAGTCAGTTCAAATGGACACAGTCTACCTCAGATTGCCAGTTTGCCAGTTTGGCTATATCCGCGAAGAACTCACAGTAGTGTTTATAAGGTCTCATGCGTCTCACCTTAAAAGTAATACTTCACAATCAACTTAATTCTTTTTGGACTCATCAGGTAGCGATAATTTAAACGGAGGATGGAAGCGGAACTTTTGCGTCAATAGCTGGGACCATTATCCACTGGGCCACCCCTCTTCGCACTGTCTCTATTTGATGAGTCAAACAAGGGAAAAACGGCCATGAGATGTCAACGTAAAGATCAACATAACGGAATGTTATAAACCGTGAATATTCTCTTGCAAATCGAGAACACTGAAAGATTCATTGTCTGAGTCTGAGGCATCTGTCCTATTATTCTTCTCGACGAAGTGCTTAGTGGTTCATACACTTGTCTTACAAGCAGAAGGTTATAATTAAGTTAGTTAGGTAAACAAAAAATATACGCCACTAATGAGCGCTGTTAGAGTGGAAGCTGAATTCTAGTCATTACTGTCATTACCAATATCGTCGCATTATTAACCTTGTCGTCGTCGTCATTGTCGTCATCCTCATCAATATTCTTTTTATTTTCCCCATTCCCACTGTTGTTGTTGTTGTTGTTGTTGTTGTTGTTGTTGTTGTTGTTGTTCCTCTTCTTATGGTGCAGGTCATCGTCACCATCGTGAACACGACCAACACCAACCGCAGCAACGACCTTCTCCTCTTCATTCACACCACCATCTTGGTCGATCGGCAACATTGGCAACATCATCATCCAGAGCAATGCGGCTGAAGATACTGAAGCCTAACCGTCATCAAATAAAGGGTGGATTAGTAAAGCCTAGTTCAGAAGTAAAGATGGCACAGGGATTGAGACTGAATTCTAACAGAACCCTCACGTGTCAGCTCAAACGACCAATTCAGTAAAACAACGACAACACTCCTATTGATAGCTCTCCTCATTTCTCTTGGTTAGCTCATTATTTGTCTACCTAGCGTACTGCTCCAGCAGGATAAAACATAGACACGATGTTCTAGATGTTCTTTATGTAGATGAATAACTGACACCCCTAATATGTGGCTTAACTACTCAAGTCTATTTGCACATGTGCGTATACTTATGGTTGCACGCTTGAAGACTGAGGAGACGAACCTGACTAACACTCATTATCAAATGTTCTATTTTAGGTATCGTTGTTGATTACTCCTCAA
This sequence comes from Paragonimus heterotremus, assembly GCA_013368495.1. Taxonomy (NCBI): domain Eukaryota; kingdom Metazoa; phylum Platyhelminthes; class Trematoda; order Plagiorchiida; family Troglotrematidae; genus Paragonimus; species Paragonimus heterotremus. Next base: position 54,994 of record LUCH01003130.1, on the reverse strand, counting down.
CTACTGGGTGCGATTGTTTCAATAAATCGTTTGTAACGGTGATAAATTAACAGCACTGTCATGGCCGTCCTATACAGGCCCTTCTTAGGTTTCGAGAGGATTGTTGTATGTAGCTACATATAATCAACGTTGACCAAAACTATCCCAGTTTGGGAGACACAGGCCTTTATTTGATCTTCTTTGCAGATACTTCTCTTGATACAACTTCCTAAATGCTTCTTCCCTAGGCTGGTCAGTTGGCTATGAGCTCGACCAGAGGGTAATCTTCATCCAACCGCCACCCATCACAAAATGGACGTGGAACTCCAAATGGAAACGTCCGTGAAATAAGCCAAAAATTAGTGAACCAAGGCCGAAGTGAACAACTAGAAAGGTTGTGGACACAGACAGTTCATTAACTGCGGTACTTTGTCATCTCGGTTAGGACTTCTAATCATAAATTTATATGATAACAAAGTCACCAACCAGGTATGTGATACCTGCTCACTTTACTCACTTCTATTTCCGACGTAGGACTGGCTGGAACCCATTAACTGGCCTTTCAGTTTGGGGCGCTTTATGGTCCTGTTGTGACCAACAGAGCCGTTCCTGAAAATGTGGAGCTCGCTTGCCAAGTAGGTGTCACTGACTGACAATGAATAAACCATCGTTTTAAACAATTTTGCCTAGCTTTGTTGGACATCCAACGCGACTACAAATCTGGGAAAGGAACGCTCCGCCATTCACGGATAAAAAGGTTCACTCTATCTATTCCTTTACTCGACCAAGTGATGCCCACTGTCATCAAGCAAGTCTAGCTAACCTGCATGTGAGATCTGGATGATCATCATATTCTACATCATGTGGAATCGGATGACACATGTTTACAGAGTACAGTAGCGTGGCAGAAATCCAATTCTGTCGCATCTGCGCGGCTTTTGCGGAACATGCTTCTTCGAAGTAAACTCTCATGGCCGCTGTAATTTCTTCCAATTATTGGTTGACTTATATCATTTCATTCGAACTAGGAAATTCATTCACCAGTTCCCCTTGGTAAGCATTTTTCTCACTTTCTGCTGTCGAGTGTCCGGTAGCTATCTGGCATTTACGAGTGCGTAACCCCTGAGAAAATGATATAATAAAACTGAGCTTGCTCAACAGTATGATGGCTACTCCAAAATATACGACATTCTTGGAAATGGCTTCACTGCTTGTAAATAACTGCTGTATGATCGAGTTGCACTCATGACAGAGATGCATAAGACGGTCTGCCTGTAACACAAGGCTTCTTGCTATGTTGAGATACGCTACAGGAAATGCGGAGACCGTAGAATGTGCATATTTGCAGCAGCCATTTGCCACTCTCATTGCTTTGTGCTCCAACAACTGACCATTTCATCTAGCCGGTTTACATTTATAGCAGACTAACGGTGTTGACCATTTAATCGTTTTTACTGTAGCTTACATTGAGGATTTGGGAGTTGTAGATTTCGCTTTTGTGGAAGCTGAACTTATGTCCTGTGGAGCGTACGTCTTTACAACGAATAAGCAACACTTTTCTGGTTTACTTCGATAGGTATTTACTTATGTACTGAGTGTAGTTGCGCATGAATGACTGTTTAGTGTGATTCAACCGAATAAACACTATTCTGATTCAGAATGCGGTATGCTCCTCACCCCAGTGTGCCAGAGAGATACATGTTCATCGTCACCAGAGACCCTGAGTGAGAAGCGCTTACATCGTCAGATGTCTGCAGGCGAGCTCAAATACTTAACGGTGATAGAATCGTACATTCGTTTAACCGAGAAAGCATGCTCCAACTAAAGACTTGAGGGAGTCTCATTCTGAATAACTTATTGACGAAATTGTCTGAGAATATGAACTTTAAAAGCGCCAGTGTTTACCAGTCGCTTTGGCTTTAGTAACCAATTATCTCCTGAAGACAGAAAGATTGGGGTGGAAAAGCACCAGAATGTGATAAGAACAGAGTATTGCTATTTTTAAGAGAGAGGTACATTCCGGTGATTCCTACGCCCAATCTCTGACCCAAATAACTGAAATGCGAGACAACAAGTGAAAGGGTTTTCCTGAAGCATCTTACCTAAAGCTAACGTCTGAGGTGTCTGACTCATTTCGGAAATACTAGTTTTGCCTAAACTACGGGCACAGGGAATAAGACACGGTTGCCTATTTTGGTTATTACAGAACATCATATATGTACTTAAACCAACCCCAAACTTCTGATGGCCACTGTAAACTTTTGAGCGTATTCTGTAGTAATACGCTGTCGGCCACGATCCATCGTTCGGCACTCAGAGTGCTCCTTGTTATAAGTTATTTTTCATATAACCCTTTTCCCTCTTAGTCAGAAAGAAGTAATGAAGCGACTGCAAAACACTTCTGATGTATGATCGCAGGATTGCGCCATTCTGTTCAAACTTTTGTGCGCAATCAGTAGTGCAATGAAAATTCCTATGAATCTAGCTGTTCTGTCCCTGACAGCTCCTTTTCCCCCTCTTGGCATGAGTATACTTAGAAGGACTGAAGTCCTAGTCAGCGTAGGCTTCCGGGTATGCGCTGTGCAGAAACCTGACCACCGAGTCAATTTAACAGAAAAGAACACGAAATTTCCACTACCGATCTGTGAACAAAATGTTGATCGGTGTGCCAGATGAGTTCAGTTGCTTTGACCAAATTTTGAAATTTCGGTTGTCGTGTTATCGACCGAAAGTAGCAGAGCACTTATGGCTTGGAGTCTCTAGACTGCCAGACAATCTTCATGTTATTTACGAAACTCTATGGCCGAACAATTTGATGTGATGATCAGTCATGTGTCGAGTGTGTGATGATTAGATAATGGAAAGTATTATTCCTCTGAGAGAATATTGGTTCTAATTCCGGGCCCTAGAATGGTGCGCACTACTAACTAGTTCTAACAGGAGTGATTCTGATATGCTGGTGAGCCCTTCGACGTAGGATGGCCAACATGTTCCGCATGAATTTGGTAGGATGGCACATACAAATGTAAAATGTGTGCATTCAGTTAACCAATATAAAAAGAACAAACTGTCTAGGATGCCCATATAACGCTGGAAGTTACAGCC